>VWZX01005455.1:0-10782 GCA_013399015.1 Galbula dea
AAAAAAAGCATATTTTGAATTTTTCAAATTGTAGTGTACCAAGATAAGAATTATTCTTAAAATGTGATATCATTCTTATTTTAAAATTGATTACATCTATTTATACCAATATGAAGGACTAAAGGTTAGGACTTCTGGCAAATAAACAAAATCTGAAGCATGGGTTATTTCCAGAATAAACAATTTTCAAAGATGATCTTACAATGCTAACAGAAGACCTTATTAGTGAACCTTCAAAAATAAGAGTCATCTGATGGACAAAACCAGGTATCTACCAAAACGTCAGTACTAAACATTTCAAAGATCATGAAGATTACTCAAAGAAGACAGATCTAACAAGAAACCGTGAAGTCTTGCAAGAATAACACTTCTACTTTGTATCTTTGACTCTAGAACACAGGTATTCTAGGCATAAAGAGAAGGAATACTAATATAATTTATATCTCCCAAGGACATTGTGGGTTATTTTTGTTTCAGGGTTCCAAACAACTCTACTAAATATGGTAAATACTTATGGTCCTTGTTTGAAATGGAAGGGCACATCACTAACAATGCAACTGTGCTAATAGTTTTACAACTCCCTTTTGAATGACATATGACACCTGTTAAGTGTCTAGACATAAGTGCCTCTGAATTTAATACATCATCTTTAACTACAATACCAAAATGGTTCAAATAAAGTAACAAAACTGTCTTTTGCATCATACTTCTGAGTATTTTTTTTAATTATGTAATATGATAGGCAGTCAAAGATTTATATGGTCAATATTTTGCATATTCCTGCAATCAGCCCAACTGACCATCAGTACATGTTTTAATAAGTACATGCTATAATGCCTTCTCCCAGTACCTCACCACCTTTTATAACCTGTAAATAATATCTGTATGCACTTCCTGGGACAGAAGAAACATCTCTTGCACAGAAAAATACTAGAATGGTCCAGAAGCCACCTCTGTCTAAGATGGAGTTGCACTGAGGAAGGCCAGCCACTACAAAGTTATTCCACACTACAGAAAAAAATCTACAAACATCCATGGCATGCTAGTCAGAAACAGCCACCTTTAAAAGACTCAGTAGATTAAACACAAGGGACTCCAATCACTACATCAACCAAAGGTTTTAGGGCATTATAGAAACACAATGTTTAAAGACAAGCACTGAACTGATACTGAGAACTGAAGGAAATTAAAGAACTAGGCTAAGCATGTCTTTAGAAATCAGCAAACTATGAACTGAAGGACCAAAAAGGCATCACAGGAAACCTCCAGATCTGAAACCTCCAGATCCACAACAAAAAAAACAAAAACCAAACCAGAAAATAACAAACTCAGAGGGTTTTAAAGGAGACTTTAAATTCAAAAGCTCAAAATTGCTAGATATTTATGAGGTAGCTCCCCCTTCTGGATCACCAAACAATGACAATTAAATGGTAAGATGCAAAATTTAGCTAGCAAATTCCACTATTTTAGGGTTTTGTCATAAATCATCAGGTGATCACACAGAGACATCTAAAGATGCAAGCTACTGACCATTAGTTTGAATAAGGACTTTCTCTCTAACCAGCATACTGGGAAAGAAAGGCAGTTGAAACCCTGAAAAGTTTCATATTATTTTGCAATTTTTTCATCAGACAGTACAAAAAGAAAAGATACTGACTTCTGCTTTAAATCTTTCTGCATTCTACCGAAAAAAATGCTTATTACTTGTCGGGGGTAGAGGCTGGGCCAACCACCAACCCACGGACAGATGCTCTCTATTACCCCCTCAGTTCCTCCCCCTCCCCCCATGGCAGGAAAGGGATAGTGGATAAGAGAGGCAGAGAGTCTTGTTTGTTTCTCAAGCTTCATCTAAACAGCAACACTACTTTTCAGATTACTGCAAAGGAACTAACATTTACAACAGAAAATAATTAACAAAGTATTTCTTTTATAGTCAAATGACACTTAATGACCCTTAGCAGAAAACACACCCTAGTACTGATATTAAGTTCCAATGGCAATTCTGTGGAAGCAAGGATTTTATAAATCAATGCAATAAAATCATCTTAATGTACTTAAATTACTACATAAAAATCAAATCAACTCTTAATCAAAATAGATTAGGAAACAACAAGGAAGAAATAAATAAGCCATTCACCTCTTCATTTTCATAACAAGTGTTGCAGGAGGAGGATCAGAGTCCTGTGAGAATTTGATGGGAGAGTCTGCAGTTGACCTCGAAGTAGTCGTGTACCCTTGAACAGAGCTGTCTAAGAATTAAAGCTAAAAAGTAAACAACTTTGGGGAAGCAGGAGAGGTGGATAACTAAGTGAGGAACTTTAGCAGAAAAACATCTTGTTCCTGTTAAGTAATAATTAACCAATCAAGCTGTTGTATCTAAGGGCTGTTTAATTCCATAACCAATAAACTTTTGTCAGCTGTGCCTAATGGGGTATAAAAAAGGCCCAGGGTGGCTAATAAAGAGGAAGCTTTTAAGGTACCATACTGTCTCTTTGTCTGTCTGAACCTCAACAACAAGTACATATACTTTCCAGTATTTTATTGTCATTCAAAAACTCTTTTTTATAGTATTCTACAGAAATATTTGAATGAAAGATCACTATCACTAGAAGTAAAGCTATCATATGAGTAACTATCATTTCAATATACCTTAATCCTTCCTCTTTGTCTATCATGCTGTACTTTTCATATTGAAACTTAACATGTAGCCATAAATAGAAGTATAACCAGATACCTCAATTTCTTGTAAGGAGTCATTTACTGAGTCTGGTCTGGCACAGCCACATATAATGTCATAATGGGAGCAAAGTAAGATGGTAACATTTTTCAGACTGGAGCTCTTTCCCTGAGCTGCAGCAGCTCCCAGATATCAGTGATAGTTAACCAACCAAAAACCAATATAAGTGACTGTAATACAAAGAGGGATGAAATCCAGGGAGTTACTGCATATATAAACAAGGATGTATGAAGCAGGACTAAAATAATAGTATCATCCACATATGTGGCACTGGAGGGTATATTAGGGTGCACGTGAGCCCTACAATGGACCTTGCAGTGCTGTATGCAAGCTGATAGTGCCCTAAACATACACTGGGGTGAGACAAGGGGCATACTAGTCCCTTCCAAGCACCTCAGTTCCCTTTGAAGAAATCCAGAATTGTGGGTGCAAAAGAGGCACAGCTCACATTGTTAAATCTCCAAGTTGGTATCTGGGAGCCCAGAACTGTAAAGCATACCTATCCAACTAAGGCCTCATGGAAATACAGCATCCATTATTGGTGATTATACTTCAAAAAAAATGTTGGCAAACTGAATTGTTAAGAAAAGAGCTGCTACCATTTATAAAAGGCCAAGGAAAAATCAACTGTTTGATTCAGCCAAAAAAAGGACTGAGTTGCAAATGCACCTACAGATGGAAACTTCCTGTTTAATTAGACCTTACTAATGAAGGCATGACTCCTAAGGACATTACTTCATTTGAAAGCCTGTGCAATCACATTGCTTTCCATGGAATTTGTGTAATCATGGAAAAGACAGTGCTGAACCAAATCCAGATTTATTGTCTTTGATTGAAAACTACAGCAAACAAAAATCTATAAGAGGTAAATCTGACTGATTAAATTCATATCCATCAGTTCTTAAGTTCTCGAGTTCCTTCAAAAGGTACATTATTAGAACATGCCTTTACCAAAAATATATTATCCTTTTTACCTTCTCAATAAGCATTTCTTCAAATTACTCAGAAGTAAAACAATATTAGAGCAGCATAAGGGAAGTAACAGGAAAGTTCAAATCATGATTCACAAGGCACTAATGTGGCTTTCAGCCATGCTAGAGCAGAGAGTTACAAAATGAATGAAATGAAAATTCACACTGTAAACCAACTTCAAGTCTCTGGTTAGCTAACTTTAAGAGTGAAAACTAAAAATATTCTCTTTTACTCAATCTTTTCATTAACCATATAAGCATTACTAAATGTTATGCTATCTGGAATAACACAATGACAGCTTAGAATTTACAGCATAAAATATTTCAAACATGCTTTAACAAAGTTTGCAAGAAGTTAATGGGATTTGGAACTTTAAGCAAAGGATCTGGAATAAGCAGTCCTATTAACGGGCACAGAATCACAGAATGTTAGGAGTTGGAAGGGACCTCAAAAGATCATCTAGTCCAACCTCCCTGCCACAGCAGTCCACTAGATAGTCTGGGCAAAAAGCACAAAATTTGATTTTTCATAAATCTCAGGTACTAACTGCTTAATAGCTGATATTCAGCTCCAATAAAAATCACATCCTTAATTTCTATATCTCATTTTGCCAGCCTGTAAATAGATACTCTAATACAGCTTTTGTGAGGCTGCACTTAATGTGCTTTGAGATCTTCAGTATGAATAAAACATATTTTGCATTTCACATTAATTACAGAAGTAGCAATATTTGAAACAGAATTTTGTTTCAAGGCAACATGATTAAATCAAACATGGTTATCTTGACTTTGATCGTGATGTTTTACTTACTATGCTCTATTTATTTTTTTTTTTGCATTTGAAATATGCAATTTTGCTTTTCTGTTATGCAAATTAATGTTTTTCATCTAACACATCTATTTTTAGAAAAAGCATATTTTCCTTTCCTAGTCCAAGACAGAAATGTTGCAGAACACAATTCTGAAATCTGACAAAAGTACTGTGGGGCCACAGCATGCATTCAATAGCAAAAGCAGCAAGAGATGCTAAGAGGACTCACTGAACTTACACTACTAATATGCAAATGTTTATCTATACAGATGTGTATCTAGATAAATAAGCATACAATAATATTATTAATATAGATCAATCAGTACTTCTGTCCATTGGTTAGGTGATCTAACCAATGCAGCTTCAATCACAACAGCTGTGACCTTTCTGAAAAGTAAAAAGAATTGGGATATTTTTTTTAAGTAATCTGCATTGGAATTCATAGGAACAATCCATTTTAATGTAATGATTCTGTTTGGTTTTGTGTAATTTAAGTTATTTTAGAAGCAAACTTCAGCAAAAGAAAAGTTTTAGACTTTACCCAAAACACTGACATGTAAAAGAGGTCATGCCACCTGCCACAGTGGTCCTTTCTTTTAAATGTTGTTTTTCACTTCTGCAAAATGTGCTGATTATACTGCTGCATGTGTTCCTAGGTATCAGTGGCATTTAACAGACAACATGTATTCTGGAAAATGCATGTCATATTTATATATAACCCTATTAACATAAATGGGGTTTACCACCTGCAGATAACTTTCATTCTATAGCTTGTGTGGCCAAATTACACTGTTTCAGCCTGCTTCCTGTTCTTTGAATTTCACATATTCACATCACATGAGTGAAGAAGAGGAATCATGTAAGATTTCCACTTAAGTCATGAAGTAAAACTGGGCATCCATAAATTGCCAGGGTTAAAAGATCTGAAGTCAAGGTTAGCAAATCAATTTTAAGAATTATGTCATGTGACAAAAGATGACCCAATAAATCAAAGGAATACAACATCTCTTGAGAAGAAAACACTATAGTCTCGAAGCAGTGCTGAAACACTGGTATTTACCCAGACAAATAAGGTTAAGAAGCACATTCTATGCATTCCAATATTTAAGTTTCCACCCCCACCTATCGTTATCACATCTGGTTTGGTATGCAGTTTCACAAAAAACCAAAAAAAACAACAAAACAAAACAACACCATCCTGTAGGCACAAAATCACAACATATTTTGGAAAATGCTTTAGTATGCAAGTGTGTGTAATTACACACACCATTAAGTATGCCTTGAAATATAAACCCTTATGGAATGGTGGAGTGGAGAGGGGGAATAAATGTAGTCCAAAGCCTTGATCAAGCTGTAGTTTATTATTAGTACACTGGGATCTAAATCACTTCTCCAAACAGCAAAACTACTGGAAAGTTTTTCAGTCCAGCAGAACTTGTGAAGCATTTTGAGTCCTTGCTAATAGTAAATGCACTCCTCCCAGAAATGCCTAACACCAACAGACCAAAACATCAAGTCCTAGCTCCTCTTAACTCACTGAAAACAGACACTGAAGTATTCTCGCAGACACCACACACTACACATCTGGCATACTGGAAAATAAAGGTTGGCACCTACATTTAAATACTCTACATGTTCAAAATCATACATTTTTTGGAGACAGAGGGGTGATTTTCTTGCCCTGGCACCCAAAGTCTGTTCCTTTTCTGATAACAGAATATTCAAAAACTATAACTATATAGGTTGCCTCCCCTTCAAATTTTGCAGATAAGGCCAGTAAACTTTACAGCAGGTACTGGGCAGCTTCCTTCACTTCAGTAGCCACCTACACCAAAGCCAAGAGGACTGATGCGACTAGCTGCAATACCAAACTTTTCCAAAAACAACACAAAACGAAAACCAGCCAAGACATTTACATGACGTTCAGCACATGCAAACCGTCGGTGGCTATCCCCTGCCGCCCTGGGCCCACTACCCAGGGGCTGCTATGTTCTGCCACAGCTGCTCTTCCACCAGCGAGCCACGTTCCTCCACACGCTTCTGCCACAGCTGCTCTTCCACCAGCGAGCCACGTTCCTCCACACGCTGCCAGCCAGGGCAGCGGTTGAGAGGACGCACCCCACTTCAGCACCCCTGTACTTACCTTCAGAGACCTCAAACTCAGCTGCTCCATTGAGCTGGTAGAAGCACCAGTCCTCTGCGCTCTCGCCTGGAGCGCCACCAGCTGGGCAGGGAGGAAAGGCATAATCAGTCGGGGGCACCCAAGACCGGTGGGAGAGGGCTGAGGAAGGGAGAGAGGGCAGCGGAGAGGAGAGGCAGAGCCAAAGGAGTCGGGAGAGAAGATGCAGAGGAGGGAACTGAGGGATTAGAGGGGGCCGGGGAGGGCTAGGGAAGAGAAAGCGTTTCCAGATACCCTGCTTGTGGGACATGGGTGTTACCCTCCAGGATGCGCCCAGCGCTTTGAACTGTTATTTGTTTTTCTCAGCACCAGCAGCTCGGAGCACCTCCTCTTTCTCCTAGCGGAGCGGGCGGCGCAGGCAGGCAGCACTGCCTCGGTGCGCTGAGGGAGCCGGGGGTGGGAGGACGGGAAGAAGGAAAGGCTCCGCCCGGAGCTCCCGCTGGAGGGGACGCAGAGTCGCTGGAACTCTGCGCGCCCGGTAACGCGGATCCTGCCGCAGTCCCAACAGGTGTGAGCGGGCGCGGGGCGTCCCCCGCACCGCGGCGGGGGTCTCGGGGAGTGCCGGCGGGGCTGTGCGGCTGCTCTGCCTGAGGCGAGCTCCAGGCATGGCGGTGGGATGCGACCCACAGCCTGGCCTTTCTCACGGGAGCCCGGAGTAGAGCCTTCTTTGTGCTCTTGGTTTCAACTTTAGCCAGGAACTCCCCATCAGGTGCCCCAGGCCTTGCCGTGTCCCTTCACAGTGCCTCGTCCACGGTGTCTGCGGTGCGGCCAGCCTGGAGCTCCCGGGTGTGTATCCCCAGCTACACCAGGAGCCTGGACGCACAGCCCTTGGAGAACACCAGACAACCAGAGCCTCTCCCAGCTCGCCGGAGCAAGCAAGGCAGCTCTGTTTTCCTCACGATGTTCACGTCAGTTCTCTTACCATCCCTAGCCCATGGAGGCTGTCTTATGGATAAAGGCTGTAAACACCTTGTAAACTAACAGGGTTTATATACGCTAGCATCACTGCAGGTCTGGAGAGTGTTTTTTTCGTGGTCCACGGACCCCTGTCAATCCACAAACTACCTTTACTTACAGAGGTAAGAAACCAAACCTGCAACCAAGTAAGCTTAAGTGCTCTGTATAGTGACCTTTGCCTCCCGTGGAAAATGTCTAGAGGAATGGCAAATTTTAAAACACTGACACAGCCACTTAGAGTGAACTTACGTTAATAAATGCCTTTGTCCATCCCAAAAGCACAACAGGTAGGAAATGCAAATGTACATTAATTGTTCTGTTCACCAGGTGGCTTTCTTGGTATTTAACACAATTGTGTGCGACTGTTTAGCTTGTAGCTGGCAGCATCCTGCCTACATCTTCCGTCTTTCTGAGGTAACAGTGTCAGAGGCCCACATATGGCACAGCGCATGTCAAAGAGAGCAAACACACTTTGTATGGGCAAATGAGAAGAGCTTAAGAAATAATACAGGAAGACTATAATCAAGCCATACTAAGAGATTAAGAGCCAACAGGAGGATAAAATATCAGTGTCAGCAGCTGTCATGGCACAATTACACTGTCTCCATCTAGCTTTTTGCTGTTTATGAAATGGTATGTAAACAGTGGGGAAGCATTAATTTTGGCATAAATTCTACTTCATATACCTACATTCATGCTTTTTTGCAGCAAGACCCTCTTGATGCCTTTAGATTTGTAAACTATGGACAGTGTGATTATTTTTTTCCTACTAGAAGTATTCCATTCAGATACTTATATTTTTCTTCACTACATCCAAGGCAATGTCACACTGTGGCCTGTGTGAAAGAATAAGGAGGACAGTTACACTTTCTGAAAGAAATAGGTTTAAGATGGAAGTAACATTCTGCAAACATTCTCAGCTGCTTTTAGAAATGAAGCAAAACGCCAACACTTATGCTTTCCTGGGAACTTCACCTAAATTACAAAGACCATAATGCTTTCTGAGGTAAAAGAACACTAGTTCATTTAGACAGTGTGTGTATATATATCCCCAAGCCATATGTTTGCTAGATGTGCACAAGCTTTCTTGGAACTGAAAAGGTTTAGGCTGATAATTTGTGGGTAAAAAAAGAGTGTCATAGAGCTGTATTAAAAGCAAAGCTTCATCCATCTGGTTACAGTAATACTAACTCTCCCTACAAATTACCTGCAGACCCTGATTGCTCTTCATGACAATGTATTATCATAAATAAAATTAACCTTAGCATTCCAGTGTTAGCCTCTTTTTTGGGGGAGAAAACTTTAATCTACCATATTAATTAGAAAACAAGAGTTCTGTTCTATGTGAATGCATTCATATTAGATTTAATTTTTGGAAAATGTAGCAATTTTATGCTGTTCAACTCAATATTACTGATTTACATAGCATTTTTCATTCTGGACTTCAAACCTTTACAAACTTTAGATGTTAAAATATTCACCAAGTGGCATGTAATGCAGCATACTTTTTTTTTTTCCTTCTAAAATGAGGGGACAGATACAAATTGCATTTACATTTTGTGGTTTGTTTCTATAGGTATCTGGAATATTGAGATGGGTTAATTTGCACCCAAGTGCTTGCTAGTCCAGTATGAATTAATTTTTTATCAGTGTGAGTCTGTAGAAAGACACTCTTAAGCTATTTGTGATTGTTTCCTTCAGAGAGTTGATTGGTTTATCTAGGTTTGGAAACTACTAATGCTAAATCAACATACAAACTGAAGGTCAGAGTAGGTATCACCTTCATCCTTCTGCACTGTTGGAAATGAGCTAAGTTTGGTGTGGTACTTTTTGTCATTTCAGGATTGTGATGCTGTTAAAAACATGTAATTTACTCAAAACTAAGGAAGGTATATACTACTGTGTATTTTAAAGACTCAAAGTTTGAAAAAAATAGTTTTGTCTGTTAAAGATGTATTGGGCAAAAACTGCTGCAACAGTTCAACAGCAGACAAAACTTCTGAGGAGACTGGGCTACATCACCCTATAACATTTTTAAATTATAAGTTGGATTTTTTTTCCTTTTCACTAGGACTTTACGAAGACACAAGAATCTACCTGTTTCACTCTCAGCACAGGGTCCTTCTCTTGCTAGCAGCAATACAACAAGTGATAAAACCACTTTAAATGGGATCAGGAGGTCAACCATGTAAAATTCAGCAGCAGGTAAGTCAAACTAGAGCCATAGTTGCTACTAACAAACTAGCTCCTCGGCAGCTTAGTTCCTCAGATGATGAGGAAATAGAGATTGAGAGAGCTCATCGGTGGTTTGGACTGTGAGAAAGTGAGGAACTGAGAGCTGAGAGGGGGTGGGGAAGGGCGAGCCAGGAGGGATGATATGTGAGCTGTAGTATAAAGCCCCATCAAGCAAATAACAGGTCATTAGCCCTAGACTGGGAACCAGGTGATATATCTGTCCCTTACTGAGAGGGATGCCCTGTTTTCAATGCTGTATGTTATCTAGTAATTTCTATTTTCGTCCAACGTGGGTACATCTAGAGTGTCAAAGGTGTAAAAAGGGATGGTACTATATCTCAGCTAGACATCTGCCACTTTGTCCCCATTGTATGAATATTATTCCAGGTTTATTTGATTGGCAGAAAGCATATCTTGAAGTTGAGATTAAGGGTTTTGTGTGTGGTAAAGGTATTCCAGCAGGTTGGGAGGTATACAACAAAGCCTGGACTAGGATTAGGAAAAGGTGTGGATTAGTAGAAGACAATGGGGAGCAATCAGAACAAGAACTTTTTGAGTCCCTTGGGGTGTGTCTTATTGTTTTGGGGGGAGCACTTTGCCCACAGTTGCCTGTTGCAAGACAATTTTCTTGTCTGAGTTTTAATTAGAAAACTGTACTGTAAGTCTGAGATGGGGGAATTAAAAACAAATAGCATAGGAACTACTTATTGCAGGTATAGAAGAGTACTCTTAACTTTTAAAGGTAAGTTGATATTATTTTTTTCAAGTATGTTATGCTTCTGTATTCCAAACATAAATGCCCATGTTTCTAATATCTACTCTAGCTATAATGTGGAATCCAGAATACTAAATGTTTATCACATATGACCTCAGTAGTGCAATACTAGTATAT
>VWZX01005469.1:0-45458 GCA_013399015.1 Galbula dea
GTGCAGGCTGCTTATCTTCCATATCATCATTAGGGAGTCCTTCCCCAACGAGAGACTGAAACCTGTTCTCTAGTGGCACCTGGTAAGATGAGGTAGGCAAGGGAGAAGGTTTTTTGCTGCCTCTAGCACAGACTGTCTTCCATGCATCCCTCACAGTAGGATTACTACCTCTGGGCAGATAATGGGAAACAGGGGCCCTCTGACTGTGAACATTAACAGACGGCTGCTCCCTTCTCAGATTCAGGGAGGGCAGCCTCTGACTCCACCAGTCAATCTCCTCCTCAGCCTCCCTGATTCTCCTAAGCCTCTCCACTTCATCTTGCAGCTTTTCAACCTTATCTTGCAGCTGTGCCACTCGGTTGAGCAGATCATCTACCTGCTCACACCGTGCACAGCCCCCTGCTACCAGGGAGAGGCTGAGACACTCCCTGCAGCCTGTAGCTTGCAGCATCTCATCCTTCTGGGGGAGCTCTGTCTGAATTCCCACCTCCATTTTGGCTGGCTTCAGGAGCAGAGTCTTCTTCTGCTGGGTGGAGACCATTATACCTGGAAGTACTAACTAGAGATAAATATATATACACATACTTTTTTGGTTTGTGGGATTTTTTGGTGGGTGGTTTTTGTTTTTGTTTTTGTTTTTGTTTTTAATACCGCTGCGCGCTTCCCACAGGAGGCTAGCTTTTCCGCCTCAACGAAATGGAGCTGCTTCCAGAATCACCGCATTTAAATCTGCTGCGGGTCCCTGGAAACTCCTTAGTCACGTCTCACGAGAAATGCCAACCCTGCCGGTCCCTTCTGAGCCGAGCTCTCCTGCACTGGAGAAACCCCTGCCCGCCTAAAAAGAGAAGCCAAGGGAGAGAAAATACTCCCCGGAGTTAGTGCTGGAGCTGGTACCACTTTCCCGCCTCAGCGAAATCCCTTCTAACACACCCCAGAATCCCATTGGCCCTCTTGGCCACAAGAGCACACTGCTGGCTCATGGTCATTCTTCCATCCACCAAGACCCCCAGATCCCTTTCCCCTTCACTGCTCTCCAACCTCTACTCATACATGGGGTTGGTCTTTCCCAGGTGCAAAACTCGACACTTGGCCTTATTGAATTTCATTAAATTTCTCCCTGCCAAACTCTCCAGCCTAAGTCACGCTGAATGGCAGCACAACCCTCCAGTGTGTCAGCCACTCCCCCAGTTTAGTGTCATCAGCAAACTTGCTGACAGAGCACACTCTGCTCCCTCATCCAGGTCATTAATGAATACATTGAAAAGTACTGTTCCCAGTACTGACCCCTGAGGGACTCTACTAGACACAGGCCTCCAGCTAGACTCCATCCCATTGACCACAACCGTCTGACTTCTGTCCTTCAGCCAGTTCACAATCCACCTCACTACCCAATCAGCCAGACCACACTTCCTCAGTTTAGCTGCAAGGATGCTGCGGGAGACAGTGTCAAATGCTTTNAACACCTGCGGGTGCATCCCATCAGGTCCCAAGGATTTATGGATGTCCAGATGGCTTAACTGCTCTCTAACCCAGTCTTCATCAACTAAGGAAAACTTCTCCATTATCCTAACATTATCTGGGGGCCCAGGGGTCCGAGGCTCCTGAGCACAGTCTCGAAGAGTATAGACAGAGACAAAGAAGGCATTCAGTAACTCCACCTTCTTTGTATCTTCTGTCACCAAGGCACCCACCTCATTCAGCAGGGGGCCTGTATTGCCTCTGGTGTTAGTTTTTTGGGCAATGTATTTGAAGAAGCCCTTCCGTATTGTCCTTGACCTCCCTTTCAAGATTTAATTCCAGAGAGGCCTTAGCTTTCCTAGTTGCCTCCCTGCAACCTTCTACAACAAAAATATGGGGTTTTTTTTCACTTTTCAGTCATGATTATGTAGCCCAGAGTTTCAGAAAACTTTTGAGGTGAGGACCCTTGAAGAATGTTATTGAGTAGTCTGCTGTGAAAAGCATAGGCATAACACTCCATTTTCTAGTTCTAAAGAAAAGGACCAAGATTCACAGGATCACAACAGGGACATGTTTTTCCTACTGTTAGTCCACATCTTTCCCAGTGTCTATGGGTAGGACATGAGTGGAGCACTTGGTAAATAAGGTACTTCAACCAGTGTGCACCTGCCTATCTGGAGCTGATTTTTGCCATCTGTTCATCTGTGAGAGAAGATATCCCTCTGCAGCCATCATCACGCTTTTCTCTGCATTGATCTTCTTTAAAAGGTTTTGAAGCGGAGGTGTGATATGTGTGACACATTTCACTCCACAGGTGCTCTGTATAGTTAAGATGTTGAGCTTTCTTGCATTTGGTATTTCCACCTTCTCTTGAAGGAGATGTGGATTTTCTTTTGCTTAGCTAGCAGTTGATGGGGTAGAAGGAAGGAGAAGACAGCTCAAGTGGCATGATTTATGCAAGAATTTAGATCCGTTATTAAAGGAAAATAGAAAGCAATTCTAAAGAGTCTTAATTCTTCTTCCCTCCACCCACTGTGTGAAGTTGAGAGGTAGAGGAATCCTGCAAGCAGAAAGAACTACTAAACTCCAAGATTCTGGGGGAAGGTGCACTTGGCCTTTTGCAGGGGACTAGGCTCTTCCATTATTAAAATGCTGGCCTTTTTTACCACAAATCTTTCATTTTCTAGTGGGTTGTATTACTTTTTGTTACATTTGTTCTCTGCCTATGCTGTTTTCACTCAGAGAAAAATAGTCATTAAGGGGGAAGGGAGGATAAATGGTGAAACGTATCCTGACAGATGTTCCTATGTATATGATAAGAACAGAAATGTGCTCTGCATATATTGTCTTTCAACCTACAATACGGTTAAGGAGATGTCATTTTGTTCAGAGATCACTTAAAGATCTTCGAGGCAATTTGTAGAGGTATGATTCTGATAGTTTCTTTGTTATTTATGTAGGAGTTCTAAATGCTCTCCTTCTTACTAATGACACAAATTGATTTTTTTCCTTCCCTCCATAGTTTTCTCAGTGGAGCTTTCTTTCCTCCTGTAGGATTAGTGTCCTCAAAGGCAGAAATCACTGATTCTGCAAGAGTAAGAAGCTTGATGTTTGATTTTTTGTTTGTTTGTTATTTTGTTATTATTATTATTGGTCCTTTCATTCTCTTTCCTTTTTTATTGTTGTTCTTTCTTTTTCCTGCATTTTGTCTAACCTGTGCATTCATTCTTCTTTCTGTACAAAAGAAATTCTTTGTTTTCCAGAAGATCAGTTGTGTCTGAGCTCCCACCAATCTCTTGATACCGTTCTTTCAGACTGGACACATTCCTTTGCAAAATGATCACTTGCCCTTAAAAGAGTAAGAATAGTAGGTTGTTCTACTGTACGTCTATCCTACAGTCTCTTTATGGCAAATCCATCACATATATATGCATATAGCTCCAGAACCATTCCACTGGAACTGCTGTATGACTTTCTTTTTAGGCTGTTTTGCTGTGTTGTATCTTAACATCAGAAAAACCTTGTGATGCTATGCCCACAGCAGAGAGAACTGTACAAAGGATGTACAAACAGTGCATATCATGTCATGGGTGCTAACAGGTGCGATAGATAAAAACTTGTGTCATCCAAAGCGCACTCATAATCATGTGTGCCAAAGGACTTCCTTCTCTTGCTTCTTTCTAAACTACTGACATTGATACTCAGTACTCTGGAGCCATTGTTTTTGTGCCTTTATTTCCTCTTCATCTTGGTTACTCTTTTGTCTCTACGTTATCTTGCTAATGATTCACTCTGAGCAATCAATCACTTAATCTGAAAAATTTCAAACAAACAATAAAGCTGTTTTACCCAGATTTCTGAAGTCACTTCCCAGCAGTATTGCATGCATGGGTGGTGTACATGTGTGCGTATCTTTTTGAGACATTAGTTTGTTAACATTAGAAATATCTTTAGGTTAGAGGAGTATGTTCTGTTTGGATAATGTCTATGAGCTTTCAGGGTCTGTAAGAGGAAAGGTGATAGATGGCTTCAACAAAGAGCTGCTTGGAAAGTATCCAGTAAAAACTTGAACCTTTTCCAGGAAGAAAGTCTTTGAATGTGCTGACTATAACAAGAGAGCATTATAAGTTAGTTTGTTAGTGGGTTTATTATCACATTTTACTTTAAATTTGATCTCTTAAGATGTGTTGGAAGAAGAATTAAGCTAAACATCAGTATTAGAATTGCAGTAGTAAAAATAGGTGATACTCAGATAAGAACCGTTTGTGTAGCTTTTTTACCCATTTGTTTAGATGTGGCTTTGGAGTTATTTTACTCCTTACTGTAGACTGCCTGAAAGAATATACACAAAACAAAACAAAGAAACAACAACAAACCCCCAAACTAACCAACCGACCAAAACAAAACAACAATAACCAAACCAAACCAAACAAACAAACAAGCCCAACAACAAAAAATCATATTGGTAGTAACCAGGTGTTATCTTTGACATATGTTAATATGTCTTGATAGTTTTACTTCAGATTTTACTAATGAGCTGATTTAACTTATCATCTCCCTGTACTTATTACTCAAAAGAACACAGACTGGGGTTTTTTGGCTTCTTTCTGATTGTTGAGTTTGCCCTTGCTTTTATGCTTCTGTATGTTGGATGATTCTTAAAAGTGTTGCAATCTATTGTGCAATTCTATAGGACATATTTTGTGGTTGCTAACTGTTGCTGGTTTTATTTTTAAATAGTTCTGGAAAATTTATGGCATAATAAAGTCTGTTGTACTGCCTTTGCAAGGTTTTACCTATTACACATTGATGCTGAAAATGTATACTTGACTTTACATATACTATAGTCAACTGTGATGGAATTGTCTAAAGTTAACCACATGCTAAGAGTTCATAAATAACATGACCAAGGATAACAAATTAAAGCAAGGATGAAGGAGTGGGAAGTTGAAAGCATTACAGCAACATAAAAAAATTACGTGGTTGCTCAGTTAGCTCATTTTCAGCCTTTCCTTGCAAGTTTTTAAATTGTGTCAGATTTTATGACTTAAATTCATGGTATAGGCAGAAACAAATGTAAACTTTCTTCCATAGTGAAATATTTCTGTGTGGGAAGAATAGCTGTCAATTGTCTTCCTCCTCCATATCTCTGGAATTTTGATGACTAGATGATGCTACCTTTTTTTGCCCCTTTGCAGCACTAAGCTGATGCCTAGTGGTTTAAGGAATTGCCTTTGTTTTTATAACTTTGTCTGTAACCAAAGAGGTGTGTACAGACTACCCAGGAAGCTGGTGCTCACCAGTGACACACATGGGCAATGGAAAAGCAAAACCAAGCTGTGAATGTCATGGACATTTTAATATATTAATAGATTTCAAAAGTCTCGAAATGGCATTGGACATGTGCTGTCACTTTGTCTTTACTTTCTTGAATATGCCTATTATCAAACAGCACTTAATTATCACAAAATCACTCCAATTATATACTTTTTTTCCTTTTGCTCTTTTATATTTTGAGCACAAAAGTCTCCACAGAGTTTCACTTGAATTCTTGTCATTTCTGTTTTCAGATCAGTGTTCTACTTTTTCCATACAATGGTGGTCATTGTGTTGGAGGAACTCATAGTCTTTTCCTGTATGAATGCACTCCTTCTCCATGATGCCCCTTCTTGTTGTTGAACTTTTAGTCCCACCCCAGTCTAACAACATGCACAATGTTACCGGTGTCTGTGTGGTATGGGCATGTGAGGCTATACTGGATTTTTGAATGTTCAATGAGGTTTATTTAAGTATCTAGGTTTTGTAGTGAAGTGTTTTCTTTATTCCATTGCAATGCAACTAAGTTACACCAAATTTCTGATGTATCAGTGAATTACACTTCTGTGACTGTAGGGGACATATTCTTTCCAGATTTCACGTTCCCATCGTTTTCCGTGAAAGCTTTGTCTCTTAGAAAAGTTCTGCACAGCAGGAAAGCTCTGGCTCTGGGTTTTTTTGTGGGTTTTTTTGTTTGTTTGGTTGGTTGTTGGGGTTTTTTTTCCCCTACTTTCTCCAGTTATTTCAGAGGTCTCTGCAGCTCAAGTTGCAGTGAAAATGCATCAGTTCTTGGCCAAGAGGGACTGGGCCAGCCAGCCATGCTGTTCTAGGTGGTCTCAAGCCATTAGGTGTCAGCACTTGTACTACTTTTAATGCCCATATTATGTCTGGGATTCATTAACAATGTTCAGTACATCCATGGTGCAGTCCGTGCAGCTGTTGTGCTGCGCTGAGTAGAGGTTTCCAACAAAGGAAAATAAAAAAGGAGATTGCATTCACAGTGCAGCTTTGTTCAGGTTCTTTGGAAACCATCCTGTATTGATAGACCAGGTTATATAAATGGATAGGTCAGTAAGCACAGATTGTACAGTACTATGCAACGAGTGTCCCGGATCTGTACACTTTGGTTGACAGTGGAAGAGTTAATGAGGGAAAGCTCTGTCACTGTTGATATTCTCAGGCTCTTCTTAAAGCCTTTGCTTCAAGTTGCTGGCAGATTCAGGCAGACATCTTGCAGTGGTATATTGCATGTTCTCAAACAGGAACGGGAAATTCCTTGTTTCAAATGACACTCCAGAACAGAGATTATTTTATCCATTCTGTTTCTTACTTGTGCTTCCCTCATCCCTCCCCAGATCTGGCATGCCAGATTGTTCCCTTGCTGTAAGGCTGCCCCGTTCAAACCCTGAAGCTAAACAATACACTGTTGGCTCTTGCTTCATTTCACTGTAGTTAATTTTCAATTCTGAGAAACAAAGCATCCTTCCATAAGAGCATCGAGCAAGCAAAATGTGTTTGATACTTTGTACAGGAAGGAGCTCCTGCTGGAATGACATATATTTGCATACAGGGAAAGGATTGAGCCTTCACTCTTCCAACTAGAAGAATCTTCTTTCTGGTTTTCTTTTCCACATGCTCCCTCCATTCTTCCCTCTCTTCCTCTCTCCCACCCACTCTTTTTTTCTTCTCGCCTTCCTTTTGGATCATTCCCTTCCTTTCTCTGGAACTGATTTGGGTCAGATGACGTGTATCACTGCCAGTCTGACTTAGGAGTAAGAGAAGGATGTCTGCTTTCACAGGGGGTTGTTGAAGGTGGAGTGCATGCTGTGTGCTACCCAAGTTACCCAGTCAGCTGTATGTGACTTCTAGTCTTTTACTTTCAGCTCACCCTATGTAAAGATTCATGCTAGGGAGGGAAGGGAAAAATAAGTGAACAGCATATTGTCTCTTGTTTGATTAAAGAGCTATGTTGCAAGGTAGGAAGTGAATTTAGGTTCGGATGAAAAACAAAACAAAAATAGAACTTGAATTTTCTCAATCAGGAATTCAAAATGGAATGTTTTCATGCAAAATAAATGTAAGTTTTTATTTCTTCTTCCAAAGTCCTGTATACAAAATGTGCAGGGGGGAGACAGCAATCCTAGAGGACTACTGATCTGATTTACACTGAATCCTGAGCAATGACTGGTTGAAAACAAGAAAATTTCAGAGCTAATCTAGTTACTGTATGAACAGAAGTTAGTTAGATAGTTAGTGGGCAAGCCGTAGTCATGAACAGGTCTCTCTTGAAATATATTTAACATAATTTTTTCACCTCTTCATTTGTTTTTTTCCGCCTGCCTCCCTATTAAGTAGCAATAAACAATCTATCTACCCCACAATGGTTAGTATAACACAGAGCTTGATGCAGCCCTGGTTGAGGTCAAGCACTGCAATTCGAACCTCTCAAGGGCTTTCTCTATGTGTTGCCAGTGTACTGGTAAAAATGACTTTAAACTCTTGTCAGCGCAGTTACTGGTGCATGCATCACAGTCCCACTCAAATAAACCTGTCACAACACAGAGTCAGCAGCTAGAGAAGAGTACAAGGGCAGGCCTCTAGCTTTTCATTCGAGCATCACTAAACGTGCACAGAGTGCCCAATTATTTCAGCATTATTGAGCAAGCCTACAGGAGGACCCAAGCCTTGCTACATTAGATTTTCTTTAGTAATTTGCTCAAGTGCTGCTGAGGACACTTAAAGGGCTTAAAATGGTGGCTGCAACCAGTTTCTTTTTCTGGACTGTTAATTCAGATTTTCTCTTTCAAATTAACTCTCTCTGCATGTTGTGCAGTAGTACTGGGAGAACTGTTCAACACTAATTTTCTCAATTTTCACCCTTTTTTTTCATTACATAGCTGCTTTCATAGTTATGTATGTTTTGATTAGACATGTACATGCTGTGTCTCTGATAGAAAGAGTAAAATGTGATACTTGTCAGAGAAATAAAAATGTCATCAAAACTGTAAAATTCCTTTCCTTTATTTTTTTCTTGATTCAGCCTGAACTGTACCAACTGTGCTGTGTCCGAACATATGGACATTTTTAAAATACCAAGATGTTTGTGAGAGTTGACGTCTGGATTGATCAAACACATTGGTTGATCTGATCAATCACACGTGATGTAGAGGATCAGTTGGACAACCCTCAGCCCCCAGAACAAATTCAATATCTGTTCTTCATTTTTCACAGCAGCAACAACTCCAGGCCCAGCATTTATCACATGGACATGGTCTTCCCGTGCCGCTCACTCCTCACCCCTCAGGCTTGCAGCCTCCAGCCATACCACCTATTGGTAGCAGTGCTGGTCTCCTGGCACTGTCCAGTGCACTGGGGGGGCAATCACACCTCCCAATTAAAGATGAGAAGAAGCACCATGATAATGATCACCAAAGAGGTACGTGCTTCCAGCTGGCTATGTGGCTGCATTTGTTTCTCTTCTTTCCTTCTTTTAAAACTCTCCTTTTAAAATAAAAAAAAAAAATGTTCACATGAATTCCTAGCTAATTGCTTCGGTGTTATTTATCTAGCAGTAGCCAGAAATTGTGTTTAAATGCTAGAAATCCAGTTTTATAAATCTGGCTGTACAGTATTAATAATTCACTGTACAGAAAAGTTAACATCTGTGCAATCTATTATTTAACAGACATTGGGATTCTTTCTTATGAGTATGATAAATGTATAATTTTATGTAAACTAACTAGTACTTTTCTCTTTCTCTCTCCCTCTACCTCCCCATATCCTGCCACTGTCTCTTTCCCTCCTTGTGCATGGGGACTGCTATGCATGCAGACAGAGACTCCATCAAGGTAGGACTCCATTTTGTAGGTGTAAGGGGTAGCTCGAAAGAGCTGCACGCTGCGTTCTTCTGAGGTATGGCCCACGGTGGGAAAAGTCACAAAGAGAAACCAGATTGTGGCACTCATGTTGATGAGCAGACTCCTGCATAGACTGTGTATCACACTTTGGGAATGCCTGATAGCGGGGCAGCTAGGATTGCAGGTGACATGTTGTCCCAACAGGATTGAGGCTGTTCCTGGGTATAAGGAAAGGGTTACTCAGTGTCTTTGCCCAAGCTTATAACAGAAAGAATTAGCCACTGCTGTTAAATCATTTGGAAGCAATAAACTGTAATTCTGGTATATCCTAATAACGTAATTACAGAAGGATTGTTCTGTACCTCATGGGGGAGAAATTGGGTGCTGCCTGCTGTCCTTACTGAAGCTGTTGGAGGGAATTGAGCTACCCTGGTGAAGGTTGTACTCACACTGAAGATCTTAGCTTGCTTTTCCAAAAGTAAATTTTCAGGCTCTGAATGACTGTACAGTGTACGTGCATGCACCATCCTGTTCATGGTAGAGTTTATAAGTAGATGTAACACACCTTGTGGCGTGTGCAGTTTTGGGCATTCAGTGATGCATAGGACTATGAATCAGCATTATGTGGCTGGATGCTTGTTCATACTGAATAGCCACTGAAGTCTCTCAGAGGCTTCTGGGCTTTTTAGCTGAGAGTGAGGAGGTGTTCCTGGCCCTGCCCTGTCCTGGATCAATATGCTGTCCTCACTGCTGCTGGTGGTTCACCAACTCGCAGCAGAACTGATTCTTGCTGGCTCTGCAGTTACTTGCCCAGCTCTGGGTAGCAGGACGTATTTACAGAGTAGAGCCTGAGTGGCTTGCACAGTTTTTAGAAGCAGAAGATTAAGCTTATTTAGATGATGGTGAGTGTGAAATGAAAGATAACACTTCTCTTACAAAGGGGAAGACGTATGCCTGCTTTGAGTGCTTACAACCAATCTTTCAAGTTTTTAATGGTGCTTTTTTTTTAGGAAGATGTAATTTATTCTTAGGGTTGGCCAAATGGCAGAAGAGGTGTTCACAGCATGAATGTTGGGTGCACTAGACAAGGTTACCAGGAGCTTGCAAGGCAGATGTTGCTGGTGTGCACTAGATGGCATCATGAGGAGCACGGTGGTGGGCACAGGCTTTTGCCCTGCAGGAGACCTGTTTGGCCAGAGCTGCCATGTGAGGGGCTATGTCTTTTCTTCTCCAGCAGTTCATGTGGGGATGTGTACCTCTGCCTTCCCCAGCAGATCCATTCCGCCACTGGCAACTGTGCCATGTCCCAGCTGAGTACAACTGTTGTCAGTTTTGCTGTTACCCATATGGCTCTGCATAACAACCAGGAGCTGACAGGAACTGTCAGTTTTAACTATGAGTGCAGAGTCACTGAAGCTGTCTATCTGCTGACATAGGACAACAGTGCATCAGATTTCACTTCAGCTTCCTTGTCATGAGGTCTAGAAACTGTGATTATTGCTTTATGCAATAAGGTTGGGCAGATTAGTGATGATTTCCCTAACATCGCCTGTTCCCTGTAAGTAGATAGGTTTAGTCCCATTTTCTTTTTTCCTGCACCCAAACAAATGAGAACAAATGAGGCAGATACCTACATGTGGGAATACAAACCCTTTTGATTTCTTTAGTGACTTTGCATACCTATACAGTTGGAACCATGAGTGTTTCACTCAAGAAAGTGAGTGAGGAGAACTACTAGTGTATGCCAGTCACTGTTTTTAAACAAAATATGCTAGTCATGTTTCTGTAATGTCTGTGGGATGTTGTAGTGTTTTTGCTGGCATGGGTATTACAGGGAGTGTTTATACCAAAAAGGCTGATTTTGTCTGGGAATGATTCAAAAGCACTGTTAATTCATATGGCTTCAAGAGGGAGAGAAGGGCATTGCTGCTTTCTGCCAATTAACTTTGAAATGATAAATAGATGTTTTTCTTGTACAGTGTTCAGGTTTTGAGTTGGCTTGTGTGTCAGCATTATAGGGCTTGCTGTGAGCTTTGCAAGGTGAAATAGTTTGTTAATTTCCTTAAATGTTTTCAGTGATGCCCAGAGTAGCAGTTAGTCGCTTGTTGGATCTGTCTGTCCTCCCTTAAGTGGCTCCTGGTTAAGAGAGGCTTTTTATGATTGTCTGCTGTGTGACTTGAGATGGTTTTTGTCAGCCACAACATGCTAGTTGCCAGCAGCTGGAGTCTGTGTGCTTGTATGAAATAATTTATTCATGCAGGATAATGCTCCTTAACATTTAACAGGTAATGAACATGACATAAATTTCCTTCTTGCTTTTAATTTTTCCCTTTCCTCTTCTAATGTGCAAACAGGCAGCTCTGGTACTCTAAATAGTAAGTAATTTTTGGCCATCTGTCAAAAGGAAATTTCAATACAAATTTAAATTAATGATGCCTGAAATTTTTTATAGCTTCTCTAAAAGCCTCTAATGTGCAGGAAATTCTAAATCTGCTAGCAGTAATTAGTGTAGCATGTAATGAGGATATGGGCAATGTTATACAGCCCCAGTGTACCATTTTGATATGGTAGCAAAATTTTGATTTATACAAGGTTGTGCCTGGGTTTAATTTTGAAAGACACTTTAAAGTGTTTTCTTGCTGATACAGATTATTAGGCAGGGCAGATTTTAGAATAGCTCATAAAGTGTAAATTTATGCTTCAGTGTACAATTCACATAACAAAGATACCCTACCCATTTCTACAAAGAAAGGAGCTTGCCTGAAGTGCCCCATTCCTTGCCACCACTTCCAGTGCTTTGGATTTGCTGAGCAGTTATCTTTGTGAAACTTGCTGTCTCTAGCTGTGCTTGTCCTGAGTCTCCTCCTGGTTCAAGCCAGAGAAAAGGCAGTTTGCATCACTCTTCTAAACATGATGTTTTTCTGCCTGGTAAGCTACAGGTCTCATATCCTTCCCAGCACCTCCCTGGAGCAAGCAGTTCACTGCTGAAACAGTGTAGTCACCTTCTAGATAACACAAGATTGTCCAGGAGCTATTCCTGAATAATAGATCAGCATCAGCACAGCAAGCTCTGTGGAGAAGGGCAGCTTTGGGAGCTCTTTGATTTCATGTTGGATTCAGTCCTCCAAATCCTCTGCAAAGTTTGAAGTGTGGGAAAACTCTAGACATGGTAAACTGGGTCATGGGAGCGCTCTTTGTGCAGTGGCAAGGCTGTGGAGCAGACAAAGGGAAGGGAAGGGTGGCAAGCTCAAAGTGCAGCCCTGGCTTAAGGGCTCTGAGGGAGTATAATGTGTTTAGACAGAAAGACAAGCAGCTCTGCAGTTAACCGAGCAGCTTTTCACAGAGGACTTGGTGTGTCCCCTTTCCAAGCAGCAATACTTTTACTTTCCTTTTTTTTTTAAAAAAAAAAGAAAAAAAAGGAAGGATTATTCTGCAGTGGATTCTTGCTTACTAATTGCACCCTGTAAGGATTTTTCCACCTCCTGCATGAACTGCTGATTCAGGAGGCGTGTTGTTCTTCCCAGGCCTGGTACCCTTTTTGGGGCAAATGGGGCAAAAGTTTCTCTGGTCGCTAAAAAATTCCTTAATGTAGAACATACCCTGTGAAGAAGGTAAGAGTTTTGTGTGCAAAAGCTCCACCTGGAAGAAAGGAGTCTGGCTTTAGCTGCTTCTTCCTGTGGCTCTTGATGTGGCAGCTAGAGTGAAGAACCCCTCAGATGCTGAGTGGGTTGTGGGCCTGCCAGAGGTAGCCAGGTTGTCCCTGTGCAGGTTATTTGAGAATTTCAGAGTCTTCTGAATTGCTGCCTTGTGCACAGGTTTGAAATCTTTTGACCTTTTACCACATGTGTTGCTCATCTGTTCTTTATAGTTTTGTGGTGTGTTGCTTTGCTTTCTGTTTTGTTTGTTGGTTGTTTTTTTTTTGCTTGGTTGGTGTTTGGGGTTTGCTTCTGTTTGTTAGTTTTTTCTTGATTTTTTGTTTTTCCTTCACCTGAATTGTAAATTATTAGGGACAGAGAGTATGCCCGTAGTAAGACTTTCCAGTACAGTGGAGTCACTTTTTGGTGCTGTTACTGTTTCAGCAGCAACAACTGCCAATAATTAAAAGCTGTGGTCCTGTGGCAGGAATAAAATAGCTTGTTTGAGATTCCTCTGGAAAAAAGTGTCTTAAATGAAAGGATCTGAAGTAATGCATTAAATGCAGTTTTGGGGTGAAGTTCCTCTGTCCAGCATGAGCTAGAAGTCTGTCAGGGGAAATTCAAGTAGGTTTACCAATAAGATTACTTTCATCTTAGTCTGTGTGAAGGATAATAACTGCGTGAGTGACAGATACAGGGAAAGTGGATGGGTGCAATTCCCATTTTCCATTTACATGTGTGGTGACAGGTGCTCCAGTGATCTCAATTTAACTTTTTGAGCTGTTAGCCACTATTAAATGTTTAGGCCTCTGTTAATTTAGTATGTAAGAGTAAACTGCTTACTTCTGCAGCTGTGATTTGATACTTTAAAAAAAGCCATAGGAGTATAATGCTTTTCTGGAAAGAATAAGGTAGTTTAAAATTAAAATGCCCAATATATAGTACAAGGCTTTAGGATATTACCAAATGTAATTCTATTGCTCAGACATTGTTCTGCTGCTGGTGGGGGAACACCACATAAACTGCCATGATGTGCTGCAATGGACTTTGTCCTGTCAGGTTTTTTTTAAGTCCTCTACTGGCATGAGTGTCCAGCCAAATGTCTTTGCATTCAGTATGTGTTTAGTAGGCCAAAGAAACTTAATTACCTGCTACATGCCTAAAGACATTTATGGAATTTATTTTTTCTATATTTTGTTATTTTTCCTTTTTAATACCATTTAGCTGAAAAACACTTCACAGGCTTATTAAAATACAAATGCTTCACATTTGTGTCGTGGGTTCTATTTGTGCCTTTCTCCATTTGGAAGCAAGGTATTGCATGTGTTTTGCTTTCTGTAATGATGCGACATGGTAGGTTTAAGCTGAGCATATTTGAACTGAACTTTGCTCCACAAGAGTTACGGTTTTGATCTTTGTGGGTGTTTTGGGAGTAGTGTTATCAAAATATAATGAGCAACTTCTGTTGGCTTGTGATACAGTAATTTTTTTCAGTATTAATTGATATCTGCCTCAGGGCGTGTAAGCTGTGCTGAATGTAACAGGTGCCCTAATTCCAGAAAATGTGTTGTAATTGTTTGTTTGTGGAACAGATGAATAAATATCTGTGGGGCATAGCTGGTCCTCCGGTGGTGAACGTGAATGGATTAATGATGTGATTGGGTGAGACATGCTTGTTTGTTGCAGTCTGGTCCAGTAACTGCTGAAGCAGAGCAAATATTAATTAGCAGGGTCCTGTTTGTTGTCTCAGTCTTATCTTATGCTGAATTTTTTTGGCAGTACTTCTCTTTCTTAATAACCTTTTTGTGGCTAGACTTGTAGCATGTCATTCAAGCCCTGTGTTTTATAAGAGATTTTAGAGTACAAAATTGAACCTCAGGTGTTTATATCCCTGGTGCATTTTTTGGTTCTTTTCTTCCTCCTTCCACTGCACCCTCCTCCGCTCTCCAAATGAGTTTTATATTTCTTTCATTCAGTATCACATCATTTGCCTTTTTAACGAGGAATTTTTGTGTAGAATATTTGTCTGAAAGTAACAGCATGTACTGCCATTTGTGATGGCTTCACCTCTTTTACCCAATAGCTTTTTTTCCACTTCTGCATATTAACTGTATGCTGGCCTCTTACCTTGCACCCTTTTGCCAGTTACCGCAGAGTGATTCTTAACTCAATAGTGTGCCTATATTTGGGCGAAGTCCTGCAGTGCTTCTCACTATCAAACTTTATCTTGCCACATGGTGATTTAAGATAACCCCAGTGTTCTCTCTCCAGATGCTCTCTTCAACCAGAAGGCAAACAGTTACATGGGCTGTAATTTCTAATCTGAGCAGTCATGTCTAATTATTTCCATGGCAACAGATTGTGATGTTGATAACACAGGATTATGACTTCATGTCATAGAGTAGGAAGAGGAAGTTTTGCTGGAGTGAGGAGGTGGGTGGAAAGGTCTTCTCCAGCGCAAAGGCTTTGACAGTGTAATAGCTGGGGGAAAAGAAGTAAAAGGAGGGAATTAATTTGTTTATTACCTCTTTTGAAGTGCTCCTCACTGTAAGTGTGTGATTAAAATTATACTTTGGATGCTGGCATTCATGGCTTACAGTATTTGACTCATGTTGAACGTGTTTGGAATGAAGAACGCATTTGCAGGTGGGATTAAATGGGTGTAGTCAAAGTAATGAGAGAAAATAAACAATACTTAAAACTTTTGTCAAAGCAGGACACAAACTAGATAGCTGCTTTTTGCGTTACAGATTTCTGTTGGTGCCAGGATACTTTGTTGTTGTTGTTGTATTGAGCACTTAGCATTTTGATTTTGAGTTGTCTTTAAAACCTTAGGTCCAAAGCAACTTGAAACATCCCTTTTTTTATGCATTCAGTGGATTCCTTAAGCATGCTGACTATCTGCTAAAGGGAGGGAAGGAGGACAGATTACCTTCTGGAATCAGCGACATGGATGACATGCACTGGAAGTTTTTATTCTCAGGCTAAAGTCCCTGAATGCTAGTAGAGGTTAATAGTTATATTAATATTTGTATTGCTCTTCCTGTCTCTTCCTTGGCACTGGAAAAGAGACTGACACTATTCCTAGTCAAAGTGTTCTCATTTTTTTAGGTTGATTGTAGAAGCAGTTGAAAGAAATGAGTGATTTGACTGATTCCCAAGTTATTATGCAAGATTGTTGGGTGCATCATGAATTACAAAGTTTTAACTGTGCTTTGAGGGAAAAAGCAATTAGGCCAGCCAGCAGGAATCGACCATTGAGGGAAATTTGGAGGAAAGTTATGGTTGTGTCTTCTGCCTCTCCCTAGTACAGCTGTGATTGAGTCGAATAATTAATTAAATATCTCAAGCTCGATTAGCCTATTCTACATAGCAATTTGAAATGTTCTGTTTTCTTGAGTGACATTTGGCCTTTTGAAGAACAAAAAATTGGAAATGCTAATGTATTTCAGGCAACTAAAGGAAGAAAATAAAAACGTCTCCATAGCAACAAAGCTTCTTTCTAGATGGCTTCCTAAGATATGCCTGAACCAGAAGCAGATGTCTGATTTGAGAATCTCACCTCCTTCAATGTAAACAAATAACTTCGAGGCAGGTGTTGGAAATAATATGGAAATCCTATTAAGGGGCCCCGGGTTCCTGTCACTCAGGAAGTCCCTGCCACAAAAGGGTTGGTTGTCTGAATAAAAGAGGCAGAGTAAATTCTCGTTAGGCTTTAGCTTTTCCCAGGAAATTATTGTCTCTGCGTGCTCTTTCTCCTGCGAGCCTGAATGTAAGCTGTTTCTTCTATTGATCCCCTCTGCCACCTTTGCTTTCTCCCTCTCCTGCTGGATTAGCGCTTGATGTCGGTGGCGGCTGCTGCTGCTTGAGGCATTGAGGCATTTGTGATTTTAACCCCTGTCCCTCCGTCCCTAGCCAGCCCTGCCTCGGCTGGTGCGGGAGCAGCCGGAGGGAACGCCCGACGCAGCCTTGGAGTTAAGAGAGGAGGGGAAGCGGTGGATGGGGAAGGCGGAGCAGACGAGTCCTGGGCGGCTTATTGCTCTGTCTCGTTTGTGAGAATTTATAGGTGCTGTTGTGGCCCTTTGCACTGTGAGGCCGATTGCCGTCTGGCCGTGGAGTTTTCCTGTTCCTTTTTCGCAGGGACTTCACCTTTGGCGGGGCTGTGGTAAAGGTTTTGGCTTGGCAGGCTTGGTGGTGTCACGTGTAGGGATTCAAAATGAGAGGGTGGTTCATAATGTGTCTAGANACTCCTTTTAGTCTAACAAGACACTTGTGCTGCCTTTGCACTTGCTGGCATCAGGTTTGTCCCCAGACCCCTCTGTGCAGAGCCCTGAACTTCACACCCTGGAGACCAGATTAATAGTGCCCTCTTAGAGAAAACTTCAGCATTGGACAGGCAGGAGCAGGTACTGGGGGTGTGTTTTCCAGGGTTTCTAGGCTGGAAGTGGAGACCGTATACATGTGCCACTGCCTCCACTTTCTCGGTGTGACAGACTTGCATAGTGATGCCTTTAATAACACTCAGAGGGTTAAATGTGGATAAACACAAAACAAGGCTTCTGAAAAGCTTGACGACTAGCATGCAGCATTTCTCGGACTATGGCCCCCGAGACGCACTTCATAAAGCCAATAAAGCTCGCACTGGTGGTCTCCCGTTGCCCTGGCAACGGACCACAGGGCACCCTGTGTGTGAAATGCATGAACATCTGCGAATTAATCTTTTTTAGTTTGTTCTTTCCTTGCCACCAGCGGAGCTGTGCTGGCTGGCAGCAGCGGGGGCTGTGCTGGAGGGTCCCCCAAGGATGCCCCCGGCGCCTGGCAGAGAGGGTGAACACGCCGGGTCCCCTCTAGCAGCGCTTCCCGCTGTGCAGGGACTAAGCCTGACGGCTCTTTTCGCTGGGATGCTGCGAGCTTGCTTTTGGCTTCACGGGGGCATGAATAAAAAACTGTATTCTCCCAAGCTGAGGCGTTATTGGGCTTGTCGGTCTGTCGTGGAAAAAAAAAAATAATCTTAGGGGAACACTGAAATTAGCTCTCGTGTCCACAGTGCGGCTTACTGGACTTCCACACTCCCATGCTTCTCTCTCACCGGACTATAGCCGAAACTGAAGTCGAACGGTAACTGGTCTCTCACTAACCGCAAAATGGAGACGCGTAATAGAACTGCGCTGCGTTAACAGCCGACCCGGCAAGAGGCGCGGCTGTGACAGCGCTTGAGAGGTGCAAAATCCAGGGGTCGGCAGGGTGCCGATAGCGCCAGTGCCGGTGCGCGAAGCACCCCCAGTGTGCGGGTCCTGGGTGCTGGTCCTGGGTGCTGGCTGTGGGGCACGGCTTGCCCCGTCGCTCACTACTGAGTCTCTGGGAGGACTGTAGGGGGACCATGGTGTATGTTTAATCATCGGCGCGTGCTGGATGCAATCAGTGCTTTAATGAAGGATTGGAAGTGAAAGGCCGCTTTAATCTGCTAATTGCATTAAGAGGACGGCGGATCGCACTGTATCGCTTCTTTTGAGCTGCGAGCTTATCAAAGAGTACCAAGGTGCTTTTAAGTGAGGTGTTGCTGCCAGTCGGACGCTCCTTATTTGCATATGAGTATTAGCAGGCACAGCTGTACCTCTGTTTTTCTGCCTCTCGAGAGGCCGTGAATGGAGCTGTGGGAGTTTCCGTAATGTGTTAGGAGTAAGTAGGGCGGAGGGGAGGGAGAAAGCAAAAATTTTGACACGGTTCGTTCCTTTTTTGTTCACAGGGTGAGTGGTCTGTCTTAGCTTCTCCATGCAGTGAAGCTGGCATATTTCAAGGCACTGTATTTTTTGAAAGGGGGTGTACAGTATTTTCTTTGCTATATTAATCTTTCCACGTCAAAGTAAATAAGGACACTGATTTTGCTGGAGGTGCCCTGCTTTGTCAAACTGGTGTATGCTGCAGAGGTGCAGCATAGGTGTATGAAAGAAGGGCCAAGAGAGGTGTCTCCCAATAGCAGCTACCCTCAGAGGAAGGATTGTCTGAAGGGGTATGTGGTGTAAGTTTGGCACTAACTATACACAACACAACTTGACAGCTATGGCAATGCATTTCTGAGGCCTTTGCTCATTAATTTAGTTTAATAATGAAGTGGCCAGGCTATATAGAAATCACTGCTTGCATTGGGTTGAAAAGCATTGAAAAGTCAGTGCTGACTTAACACGAAGCTTTGCATTGTGATGTTACAACACCAGGCATTAGGAAATCACTGTACTTGACTTGCAGTAATTTTAGCTGTGTGTTTGTATTTCTTGTCAGTCCCTGTTATGTTTGCTGAAACCATACCTGTTGGTGCTGTGTTTCTGCCCCACCTATTTATTTTAAAAATACCAGCTGCAATTTATTTTTGCCCTCAAGGAAAATAAGTGTTTTGCTTTACCTCCCTGCTTTGGAAAAAGAGTTTCTTGCAACGAACTGTAAATAGTGTTTGGTAATGAGCTTCTCCATCCCATACTGCAATTCAATGAATAATTTTAAAATAATCCTTTCAAAATCAAACACAGTAAACTTTGTGGAGTGAGAGAAACCCTTTTTGTGCCACTACCTTGAAGTACAATATCTTTCCAAGTGCTGTCTCACGATGTGTAATTGGCATTAGAGTAGCAAAGGCACCACTGCTTTCAGCATAAAGGCATCCTGTCAAGGGTCAGTTTGGTGCCATGGTAAAAGCACTCTTATGCTCACAATCTAGGTAGCTTAAGAGCTTTATATAACACCTTAGGTGTTTGAAAACAATTACGTATCCATCTGTAGGACTCCTGTGTGCTTTGTGGAGGTTTTCTGGTAACTATGTGACCTCCATCCATGGTCAACGTTGTAGGTGCCTTTTTTGGAACCTTCTTTCTGCTCCAGGGGGTGGGGAGAGAAGACATTCTTGTGTGATGGTTTTTTCCTCTGGTTTTTTTTCAAGTATCTTGCATCACACTGTGCACATTTTTTCTACTTAATCTGTGCAAGTTGCAGCCCTTTTGAGATTAAATATTTTATATTCTATAGCACCTCTCTGTTGTGCCTTTGCTCTCCATGGACCCTAATCCATGTTGCAAATACCACCAGTGACTGTAACAGTCCTGCTAATACTGGTAACCAAACTTAGCATTAGAAATTACAATAACTTGATTTATAATAGTAAATTTAACTGAAGTTTTCCATTGAGTGCAGTAGGGCTGAGATGGGTGCTAACAGCTGTGGTGATCACAAAGTGACAGAGCTGTGGCTGCATAGTAGACAACTGTTTCATAATTGGTTTAGACAGAAAGAGGAAGAAAACTTTTTTTGATTGAAAGAGATTCTTTATGTTGACAGCATACAACTCCAGAGATTGCTACAGCGCAATCATGTAAAACTGCTTGTTTTACAAACAAAATATGTTACAGATTCTAATTAAAAAAAAAATAAAAATAGAAAGTCCTTTAATTTGACATACAGGCAGAATTTCCCTCTACTATTTTGCGAAGTCTTGAAACTGCCAGGGATTCTCTTCGGGACAGTAGTTATTCAGCGTGCACAACTGCTGCTATAGATGTCAAAATGAGGATATTTATAATTGCATTTGATACTGTGTTCTGGTTCAAGATATGTATCCATCCAACACTACACTGTAATGTATATGTAAACTGGTCTTAAGGGAAAACATTTATAGCAAGGCTTGTTCTTCCAATAGTGAGATTAAATCAAAGCAAGCACCTCTTGTTATCTAATTTACATGTTTTCCTAAAGTTTACTTGAAGTTTAAAAAGGATATGTTAATGTGATCATATGGTTGTGACAAAAAACAATAAAAACAAGGAAGCAGACATCTGGAGGTGGGCTGTTTCCCACACTAAAGAGGCAACTGAAGTAAAGGATGTAATGCTTAGCCCTTGATTCTCTGCTGTATGAGTAGTTTGTCCTACTTTTTGAAAGTGTAAAGATGAACCCTCGTGAAGTCTCTGGGGAAATGCACACGAATGTTCTCCTTGTGGCTGCAGAGAAAGAAACGCTAAGGTGCGTGATTAAGAAGAGATCAAATGAGCATAGGGGGAGTGGAGAGGAAGAGAGATGTGGGAATAAATGCATCTTTCCTCTGCATCCACCTGACTAACTACTGTGCTTATTTTTATTGACATTTTACATGTTCTCTGGAGAGATCTCTTTTACAACTCACATGAAAAAAAAGAGGAAGAAAAATTGTAGGTAGCAGTCTTGATTATGCTTCATAAAGATTACGCAGCTAGTAGACCTATGCATGCCTAGTGTTTGTATGTTAAAAGCTGTTTGCTCTCTATAAAGTGACACCAAGCAAGGTTTAGGAAGGCATTAATCCTCTGAACCTTAACGCTTTCCAAGATCATTGATTACCATTGTACTCTGTTACGCTGTCAGAACTTGCCTAATGTTTCCTTTTCTCCTGTTGGACTTCTGGTGGTTCCTCAGAACTATTTGAAGAGCCATCGTTTAGTAGTTTACCGGGAAAGCCTTGAATAATTCACAAAACAAATGATTAGGCAAGCACTTGTCTATCTAACTGAATTATTCTGCATGTTTGCTGAAGCATTTTAGCAGGAGAACAGCATTTCCTTCTCCTGAGGGTTTACAGTGGTAGTATTGACCCACCTAGTTATTGGGTTTCAGCCTTTTGTTGACACTGTTGTAAATGAAAGCAGCCTGGACAGGCACTGAGCAGCTGGGCTGGATAATTGTGAAGGATTCATGCTTGTTGCTGTTACCCCCAGTGTTTGTAGTGGGTTGTTTGCTCTGACTTTTTTTGAACTGTTGACAAAAGCATTAGATACAAATGGGAACAAATAAAGTGGTGAGATGCCAGGAGGGCTTGGCAGTAATGGTGTTTTTCATTCCGACTTAAATGGGGAATGTCGACACTTAGCTGGATGGGAAATGGAAGGTGTGTTCAGCATTTGTGTGTTTCCCCCTCCTTTTTCCCCTGCTTTCCTTGCCGCTAAATATGTTTTGGCAAATACAGGTGAATGAAAATGGAACGAAGGCAATTTCACCATTGCCTTAACTCTTTGGCACCACGTTTTTGAAGCTCTTTCTGACTGTGGATGTCTTGCTGGGCAAATCCAGTTCCTGGCATGAAAGGATAAAGTATAACAAGGGAAGGTGGCGGGGGGGAGAGGGGAGAAAGAAATAAATTTTAAAAAAAAGAAAGAAAGAAAGGAGGGGGACATAGAAGGAGTAGAGTTGAGAAAAGAGAGGATTAAATAGAATGGTATACACTAAGTAGTATAACCAGCAAAATTGAAGTCATTTACTGGAACGTAATTTTAATTTGGTTTAAACAAAATACGCTTTTGTATATTCAAATGGGGAGTAGCTCAGCTGTTGTGAAGCCAGAAAATTAATGGTATTTTTAGTGAAATAGCGAAAGCATGTCAACAACATAGCAGTGGATGATAATGTTGGCATTTTATTCATGAGGAATTATCAATGCAGGCTACTGGACAACATAGTGTGACTGGAATGATTGAGCACAGGGGGGAAGCTGCTGTCCTTCTGTAAGATGATTTCATTTTGCATTTAGTCTTTCAGGAAGAGAAAGAGGAGAGAAAAAGCACGCATTTAAAAATACGTGTCTAAGATGCCTATACTCGTGATTTCTGGCTCCCAGAGACCAACCTTTTTACCTCTGTCTGACTCACAGTTTTATTACTGCTTCTTCTTAGCCAGCTGTCCTTTATTTTCAAATCTGTCTTGAGGGATGGCAGAGAATAGAGACAGAAGAATAGAGTTGAAAATTTCTTCTAGCCATCTCTGGCTCTGGAGTTTTGTGCCTGAGCATTGTTTGATTGGGACCCTTAATGCATTTAATGTGTTCTGAAATGTGGTTGCCTTGGCCAGTCGTGGAGGAAGGTAATGTATGATCTAGGAGGTATTACCACTTGGCAGGAGAGATACTTCGTATTTGCTATTCCAGCTATAGTTTTCTTGCAGCAATCAACCTTAGAGTGTTGTGCAGGTCAACAGGAAAGTGACAAATAGAATTCACAGGCATGAAGACACCACTATGATGAAAGAAAACATGGTTTTATACTGCTGTCTGAAAGCGTACAAAAGTCTTCCTTGCCTCGGCTGCAGTGTGTTAGTCTGGTGGTATTTGGGGTTCCTACAGGGTTTCAAACCACCAAAGTTGTCATATGCAAGTATTTTTTGTTGCCTGCCTTCATGCAGCTTCAAGTTATCCCGAAACCAAATACTGTAGTAGCAAGGTAATCATGGCATTTATGGACCCACTTTGAGCAATCATCCATTTTTTTCTTTACTTCCCTTTATTATGCTTGCCATTTGTTCCTAGTCCCTTCACAATGAGAACATAAGGGAAGGACAAAAAGAGATCAGGAAGAAATTGCCTATTACTGCTGCTGTTGCTAAGATTTCTTGTAACACGCGGTGTGTTTGTTGCCAAACCACAGCTCTGTGGATGTCAGCAAGAAGCATTTTGCCCACATGTTAAATACTGTGGGATCAGGGCCTGAATTTGTTACTAATCCTACACATATTAAAAGAGTGAAGAAATGTCAAGCTATTTCCAACAAACGTACTGGGAGTGATGTTACTGTAAATATCAGCTTGTGCCTGATGTATCCTCTTCGGGGAATACCCTGAACAATTCTACAGGGGGCTAAAGAAATTCTTACAAATTTCAGCCTTGAGTGAAGGAAAAATGCGAAATCTCTGAAAAATATGGATGTAAATCCCAATCAAAACAAAACAAATATATTCAGTAATCATGTCTGCAAAATGTTTGGGAAATCCACTTTTGGATCATCTAAATAGTGTGAGAATTCAGGAAAAAATAAATAATGTTCTGTGGTGTTAACCTGGATGCTTTTTAATCATGCTTGGATAGTTTTCTGATTTCATGTAAAATGCACTTTCCCCAGGACTTGATCACACAGTTAGCTCTGTAGGCAGAACTGCTTTGCTTGCAGATCTCTAAGAAGAGCCCCAAGATGTATTTTACCAGGAGAAGGCATAAGTTTCAGGTAGGCGAGACCTGGAAGCAGGAAAGTGCTCTGGAAAGAATTTGCATTGGAGTAGTACTAGTTTTGTGTGATTACAGGAGCAAGAAGGAGAGAGAGAAGTGGTGCACTGCATTGGCTGAGGTAGGATTGGAGTCACCCAAATCACAAAGTGATTTTGCGTCACAGTGCAAATTTTTTTTTTTTTGCATAGTCTGGTGCCAGAAAGTAAGAAAATGGAGTGCTAGGCTGGCCATGTAGGGAAAAAGAGTGGAGATGGGGAAAAGCATTCAGTAATGTGTCATAGGAAACTGTGATATAATGATATAGAAATATGACAGAGGGGTGATGACCTACATCATTGGTGCACAGCCTTCAGCACAGGTCTTTACTGGCAACTTGCTATAAGCCAGTGGGCTGCACCTATTTTGCGTACAATTTACCTTGGATTTTCATTAGGTAAGAAAAAAAACAGCGTATGCTAATTTATGCTATGTAGTAAGTGCAAACACTGCACAGCACAAAGCAATAAAAGACTGTACTTGGTGGGTTATAGTAAAAGGAGTGACAGTGGGAAGACTGGCTCTGTATTTTTTAAATCAGGGAGATTTATCTGACATCTGGCTGTCTTGGAGAAGGTTCTACGTATTCTGAAGTACAAATTTGAGTTCACTACATATCTGCAAGTTTGATTTTTGTTCATATTTTAAATATGTAAGGTTGATTGTGAAAAATAATTTCAAAGGCAAGCTTGCAAATAGATTTTCTAGTTAATTCTGTTGCCCATGAGTAATTTAAAAAAACAGCAGCAACAACAAAGACCAGCAGTATTTTCTTTGCAAAGTTTTGTTCAGAGTGTTATTTTCTTCTCAAGTATGGTGGCTTTGGGTTCTTGTGAGTTTAGCTGATGACAGTTTTACATATGATGCAGAAGCGATTCGTCTTTTACATATGTCTGTGTAATACAGATTTGTGCAAACTAAGAATGGGCTGAAGTTATTATTTGTAGACATGGTAGTTTCTGGAGCTTAGTGTAGGCACTCTGTTACAGTAGTTGGATTGCTATAGTCATCTTTATGAGGAGAGGCTTAGGGAGCTGGGGTTGTTTAGTCTGGAGAAGAGGAGGCTGAGGGGAGACCTTATCACTCTCTTTAGCTACTTGAGAGGTCATTCTAGGGAGGCGGGCATTGGCGTCTTCTCCCTTGTGACTAGTGACAGGACTAGAGGGAATGGGCTTAAGTTGTGCCAGGGCAGGTATAGATTAGATATTAGGAAGAATTTCTTTACTGAAAGAGTGGTGAGATATTGGAATAGGCTGCGAAGGGAGGGGGTGGAGTCACCGTCCCTGGAGGGTTTAAAGAAGAGGATAGATGTGTTTCTTCAGGGGATGATTTAGGGATAAGAGTAGTGTAGGGCTATCGGTTGGACTAGATGATCTTGAGGGTCTTTTCCAACCGTAATGATTCTGTGATTCTGTGATCTAGTGGTTTTGCTGTTACAAGGAAGACTGATTTCTCCATCCTCCCTTGCTCCCATCCTTCTCCTCTCTCTCCTTCCCTCCCTCCCCCTTCTTTTTTTCCATTTCAGCCTTACATATTTAATGGATCCATCACCCTGATACTGGAGTACCTCCAAATCCTCAATACATTAATCTTTACAATAACCCTGTAAGGGAAAGAAACACCCTCTAGGCTTCTGAAATTATCCCTGTTTTATAGATAATGAACTGAGGCATGAAGAGACTTGATTTACCTAATTCATCCTTTTAAAACCTCTCAATGGATTTGAGTCCCATTCATGGCAAGTGCATGCATACTTTTTTCTGGTGGTAGCTTGTGTGGGCTCGTTTGCCAGCTTGGTCCTTTTGGGTTTAATCTGTGTATGATTTCTCAGAAGAGCAGCTTTGGTTGAATTTTCATCCTTCTTTAGGCTTCAATTACATTGTCCTTCTGTGTGGTATGTATCCTTCAGTACTACACAGGGTTATAGATGTAGCAGAGCCAGTGGAAGCCCACTGCATTGTTAGGAGGGTCGTGACAATAGGAACATGGTACATCTTGGGTTAACCAGCTGTCATGCTGCATATATACACCACGCCACATAGCCAAAATTCCAGGACTAATGCTAACACGTCTTGGTAGCACACAACCCATTATCAGTGTGTCTTGGACAGCCCAGCACTGTGCCTGAGCTTTTCCTCATCACATAACCTGTGGCCTGGGACCATAGTAGCAAGGCTCTGCCGCTTTCCGTATGTTGGCCAAGATTGTTCAGCCAGTTACCAGGATTGTCAGCACAGTGCTCTGCTGCCAGTTACCAAGGTGTCTAGTGCTGGCTGCTGAACAGCTGAAGGACTCTCCCAGTCTTCCAGCAGTGCTGCTGCAGAGGCCTAGAAGTAGATATGGGAATGTGATTTTTGTCAGTAGTGAAAGCGCCCTGTGGGGAGGGCATGTCGTCAGGGAAGAAGGATTTCTGTCTGCAGGTTGGAGCTCTGGATACAATTGTGCCTGCTGTTAAAGAGCTTGTTACACTTTCTCACTGTAAGGGCTCCATCTGGTGCTCTAGGTGTCTTTAAATAGATATTTACGTTTACTGTCAGAACTAAAGTCTGTGCACAATGAGCAGTCTCGTGGTCTTACCAGTTACACCAAAAGCTGAAAGCCTTCTCTTCTTTTCCACCCTGTAACACAAGGGGGAGGGAAGGACAGTGAAATAAAGGGGGATGATCTGAGCAGGCTCAGAATCTGTACTTATTGCAGCAGGAAGCAGTAATGAAGACCCACTTTAAAATTCAAGATTTTCTCTGGTTTAGGGCAGAATTTAAGCTCATTACTGAGAGTAAGCAAGGTGGCATTGCAAAGAAACTGACTGAGTCTGCTGTTGCTCAAGCAGCCCAGATGTTGGTTGGTAAAAAGTGGTGTAACTTAAAACTCAGCCTCTCAAATTCTAGCTAGAGACTTGCTCACAGTGCTTTGTGTACTCAGTGTAAGGTCCTCACTTACTCGTCAGGTCAAGTGTATCCTACATTGATGTCAAATATGAAGATATTATGTGCAGGGATAATCGTAATAGTCTAGCCTTACATTAGGGAACACTTTGCTAGCTATTCTGACTTCTGCCTTGAAAAGAAGTGTCTTGACAGCTGCTGAGGAGAAGAAATGCATTGATAAAATGCTGCAATCTGGGATTTAATAACCATTCCCAAGAGAGAAACCCACTTTGCAAGTTTTGTCATGCATCCCTCCCAGCTTCTTTTTGGCCTTGCTGTCTAGCTGCTTCAGTGTCACCTGGATCAGTTGTTAAAACTAAAATAATTCCCAACTGTGCTTAAAATCAAGCTACTTGGTTAGTTGTCCATTAAAATATGGGTGTTGTTTTTTAGTGTATTCCAATGCAAGTCCAAAAATGCTTGTCTTTGCTGTTACACTACCCAAATGAATGGTGGTTACAGGAAATTTTCCATATTGGGGAGCCTTTCCCTTAACCCTGTCACTTCCTAATTTTTTAGTGCTGCTTGGGCCTTTGATCTTCACACGCTTAATTGATTCACGGAGAGGTTATTTATAGTCAACACGAAAAGTATCTTGAACTCGTCATTTTAATAAACTTCTTACTTGCCAGCTTCTCTAGAGGCATCCCAAATGGAAATAAACATATTTCATTTTGGTTTATAAGTAAATTTTTAAAATGGTTTCCTAGACAACCTTGATGAAATGTCAACTTCTTCTCAGATCTAAACCCACACCATACATATTGTTGTCTTCATCCCTACTGGGTAATTTGTATGCTGCAATAGTTTGTTTGGAAACATGCCTGTTGTTCTTCAAAATGTACTATATGCTAGATTAGAGAACATAAGACGTTTCTTTTTTTCTGTCTTCTCTTTCTACCAGCTGATTTTTAAACCATTTAAAATAAAGAGCTTGAGCATGTATGGTATTTAAAAAACCTTTCACATGATGTTTTTAAAACAGATCAATTTCAGTATTAAAGTGTTAGGAATTCAGCCAAGGAAAATTCAGCTCAGTATTGTATATCTATAACAATAATGTATTATACCCATCTTCCTTGAAAATTATTATAACAGTGGAGTTGAACCGAGTGAATTACATAATTTAGGAGCATTTGGCAGAATGCTGGTTTAGGGAGATTACTGTAGTCTTCCCTTAACAAAAGCAAAGGGAAAGATGAATTGTATTTTGGAGTACTTAAATGAGAGAGAACAATCTGCACAAATTATCTTAAGACTCATTTGAGTAGAACAGAAGGTCATGTGTATGCATTCCAGTTATCACAGTTAACTCCTTGGCGGAGTGCAGGGGGAGTACAAGAGGTAGATTTTTGCTTTTCTTCTCCTCTAGCCTGAATTAAAAATGTATTGGCTGCTCATTGCTGGCACCAAAACATTTCCAGCTAGCCTGAAGTTAGGATTTGATTGTGCTTTTAATGACTGAAAAATTAGCAGTGTGACCTGTCTAACATAAATAAAGTCCTAGAAAAGTAAAAGCTACTGCTGCTTCTCTTGGCAAAGCTCTAGGATACTCAGGAGCTATAATGCATCTAAAAAGTCTAGCAGAAAGGGCTGTGTGTTTGACGTTTTCAGTCTTCAAAGTAGATGTTTTACATAAAATGTGCCATTACATGCTGATGCAACTGCTTTAAGGCTGGCTGCAGGATCTGTGTTCCCACTACTCCATCCATTCCACTTATGAGAGTCCTTGATTTGGAGAATAAGAATAATTATTTTTGCAGCAGGCTGAGGTCCAGATTCAGGGTAGTACACTGGGTAGCATCTAAAATTCAGCAAATATGTACATTGCTTCAATTTCTTTATCTGTCTTGTGACTTTACTGAGATCAAAGTGTATGTCTTAAATATGGCATCTGCTCAAGTGCTTTCCTTAATAGAGATAGGATAGTTTCCTAAACAGGGGTCTTGGGTCTTGAGGAAGTGAGTGTAGAGGAAGTGAGGCAGATATGGTGAGCTTGGATGTTATTTGGGCAGAGAGACGAATAGCAGTGCTACAAGATTTCTTTCTGGAACGTTTATAGATAGTTGAGAGAATGTTTTGCTTCAAAATTAGCAAGAACTGGAATTTGCAAATATCTGATAGCACCTGGTCATGTTTTATTCACCTACGTAGTTAAGAGACCGGTTGGATAATGAATTCCGTTTTCTCTGGGTGCTTAGCAGTGGCTCTGGCTTCCTAAATCATGTAGGATACTAGAAAAGCATAAAATATATCGAATCTTCAGAAGCCACAGGGTTCTGGAAGAGATTAATGAATTGGCAGGGGAAGAGATGAGTGAATTGCCAGTCTCTTAGTTAATACCTGGGAAAAGCATGTGACTTTTCTGCTGATTGAAACAATTCGGATGCGGAGTGAATGTTTCTATTTAATTTTACGATGCTTTTTGTAATCATGGTAGCCTCTTTTCCCATCACTTTTCTATTGATCAAGTGAGGAACAAAAAGGATTAGAAATGGGGGGAAGGGAGGGGAAAAGTTAGAAAGTGCGGAAAGAGATCGTCAGCTCTATCAATGAAGTATGCAGTTAAAACAGTAATTTGTTTTGTTTTTCTTATCATCTCCTAGGTCATCTGTGCAGTAAAACAACTGTAAAATTCTTTACAGACAAACAGGCAGAAGGAAAGAAAATTGAAGTGGTTTTTTTTCATATGTTTATACATATGGACAGATTGCTAAGGAACAGAAATGTTCCCTTTGCCACGAATATAGCCTACATTAGATGTAACCAAAACTAAACACGTGGCATGCTGGGGCACAGTACGTGATTGTAGAGGCTAAATTGAGTGTTTCCTTGGACTGTCTTCAGACATGATCTCTGTGGTTTTAAAGCAACAAAAAAAGGCTAATTAGTGCTAGGTTATAGCCTTCTGGTCAAAATGAAGAATTAGGTAGGAAACATAAATCCTGGGAGAAAGTTGTTAGGACCTGTCACATGAAAACTGAATCCACTTAGCTTTCCCCAGAGATGGCAATGCTTAAAGCCTGATCATTATTATTTCAGTATGGAAAATCTGGGGGGCGTAGGTATGTGTATATTTTACCTCCTAACCTCTATTGCTGGTACTGATGAGATTTTTTTTTTTATAACCCCTGTGGCTTAGCCACTGCAGGAAAAATGTTTGTGTTCAGCTTGGCTCAGTGCTGTACAGTCAATTTTAATCACTGTGCAGAGTGAAAGGATAAGAGTTTTACTGTGGTGCTTGGTCTGAAAAGAGGGCTCTAAGCAAAAGCCGGTTATTCTTCAGACGGATTTTGTGATTCTTGCACATATTTTTTTACGAAGTGTAAAGCATACTGACACAAGCCCTTAATGACAATCATAAAACATTCTCACTTCAGTGTTTTCTTACTATTCTAAAAAGTAAGTGAATTTCCTTTTGTGTTCTGTTTAAATCCAGTCACTATGAAAATGTAATTAGTGTTACTATTCTGGAGATATGCTGGATGTTGGGAGTTTTGGGTGTGGGTCTGTCGGTTTTTGAAGAATGATCACGGAGCAATGCTGCTTTTCCTTGCATTGCGGCACGCTGCTGAATCAAAGCCTATAATGCAGGCTGGTGGTTATCCTGCTCTCTCTCTTTCATGGTGGTGAGCCCAAAATTAAATTGCTGCATTGAATGCTCTGGCTGGTTGAGCTTTTTCTCTTACCCTGTGATTGCGTGCTCTCCCTCGCTTTTTCTTCCTAGTTAGCTCCCAATACTCTCCTCTCGGTTTCTGTTTTGCTATTGCTGCTCAAACTATTTCATGTTTCTGATGGAGGAAGTAGCATGAAAGATTGATATTTGGAACCCCAAATGAACATCTGAGGAGGGGAGAGCTGTAGTTCAGTGTTTCCTTAGCACAGCTGTGTTCCTCAAATTTCTGAAGACTTAACCTCAGTTCTTCTGCACCTCCATAATTTGGTGGCCTTTGACACCTCCATTTCAACGTGTCTGATTTTGGTTAAAGTAACATTCAGGGGTTTGTATGCTGTGATGACCGCCATTGTTATCCAGGAGCATTTATCTTTTCTGACATCGTTAGGGACAGAATTCCTTTGCAGCCTGCATATGCCCTGGGGTTCAACCACTGTTTTATACTGGTTTTAATTTTTGACACCTTCTTGCAAACCTTCTCACTTCATCCAAACTACCTGCTGTGTCGTGTGCTGGAGCATGTGGTCTTAGCTTGGGGTCTGTTCAAAGAGGAGGATATTGATGGGATAGGTGGTGAATAGAGAATGGATCAGGTGAATTGCTCTGTGGATTAAAGGAGAGGATGTTTGACAATGCCCGGGTTGTGTTACCGCCAATTAAGTTCAATATTTACGAGTTGGCAGATGTGGATGAAAGCAGACTTGATGGTAATCTAATCTGTGAACTCTGAAGCTTCTGTAAACCCATCAGAAGTGTTTAACTCCTTTTCCTGCCCATTTGTTTCTTTTTCTTTTGTTCCCTGGTGAAACCAGGTCCTTTATTTAAACTGTCTTGCTTACCAAAGGGTGCTTGTTATTCTTGCCATGCTCCTTGATTTCACTACCTTTATGTGACTGTCCTAAGATATACTTTAACCTAAACCTGTCTTTCCTTTTTGCCTCACAGCTGTGTTCCGCTACTGCTTCACTGCTTGTACGTAAGCTACATTGCTGCTTCTTTCCATCCTTTGACCCTCACAGTGTCAGCAGTGATTAGGCCTTATGTGTGTTATGTCCTTCAACCAGTGATTACTGGAGAAGCTGTATTTTAAAGGATTTATTGCAAAAACCCATCTGTGAAAGGCTAGGCAGCAGCCCTCACCATTGCTTTAAACGCCTACTTTTCTAGCCATCACCGTGCACCTGTGCACAGGAGGGACCATAGAAACAACAACACATGCTGATAGGATTATATGTCAAAATTGCTAGGTATCTCCAGCTTCTGCTGTGTGGTCCTCTTAGTTTCTTCTGCAAATTGGTAAGTGTATGTTGAAATACATGACAGGAGTTAACATGTAAAACAGTAGTGGTTTATTGTTTGTTTTATCACCCATTTCATAACATCTAGGCTTCGATGCTTTTAAATAGCTCAGATTAAATATCTCAGTGGTACCACCAGAGCAAGCAGATCACCAGTGTAAACAGTTGCACAAATATTTTAAAAGAAATTACACATATATATATATATATACGTAATTTATATATCTATATCTATACTTCTGTGCATGTGAAACTTTTGAGAACATTTATGTTTCGAAGACTGTGCTGCTGAGCCTACACATTCTCTTTTTTCTGGACTTCTTTATGCCTGTCTTGTTCTTGCAGCAGCACTGCACATCTAGGCTTTGATGTTTTTTATGACACTCTTATCCACTAATTAACTTCATTAATTTTGCAATTAGTGAAGTTAATTAGTGTGTAAAAATGCTGTATAAAAGTTCAAAGTTTGCATTTTAATCATAGTTTGTATTAAAAATAATTATCACATGTTTTAATACTAAACTCAATGCAGTTAGCTCACACAGAGTCATGTGATACTAGAAACAGCTTTGTTTTTTATCTTTCTTAGCTAGTCTGGTATCTGAAAAGGCAGCTACAGGGAAAAGGCAGCAAGTGAGACCAGAAAAAAAAAGAAAATTTTATCATGGTGTGGCTGAGTGAAAGTTGTGTTAACAGTTTGTGTAAGTAGAGAAACAAGCTGGAAAAGGGGGAGGTGAAAATTTTAAAAGTTGGCCATAAGCAGTGATATATGTGAGAACAATACTTGCCTACCACCCTGTCCTTTCTCGGTGAGCCATTTCAGATGTGCTGTGGGCTGTACAGCCTGACTGTGTCAGGCTGGTCATCACACACTACCTATACCTGCAGAAAAACCCACTTGCTTAAGTAAGGACAGCAAAGAGGGGATTATGGAAAATTAAAGAGCACTGAATCCTTGAGGCTGGAGTGCATGCTGGATGTAGTAATAGCGATAATAGTAATGTAGTAATAGCAATAACGAAATAACAACAAAAAATGTAGTAGCAGTGTAGGCATGGGTGACCTGAAGAGCACAACCGCTATGCAAACACTCCATGCTGTCTACAGAGCATCCTACAGCATTTCTCACTATCTCCCTCAGTTTAATAAAAGTAATGCACCTGTGGGGACATGTAAATGAGTACATTTTTTTAGACAGATAGGTGTTGCCTTATAGTTGGAGCCATGCCGAAGGTTTGCTCTGTGGAAGCTCTTGGGTTACAATTTTTCTACCTGTGTACGTGGTCTTGTTGTGCTGTGCTGGAGTGGCCCTTTGTCTCACCCAGGTGTTTCTTACACCCTGTACTGTAACACTTAACTACTCACCAGAGCTATCTCTGTTTCATCCCTTGCGGGTCAGAAGTCGCAGCACGAATTTATTTCATTTCTGATTTACTCATGTGGTTTTATCTTAGAGACCTCAGTGCTCCAAGCCTAAGTCTGGAGCAGTGTCCGAGTCCAGGCTCCACTACTGGCAGCTGGTATGTCCATCTAGATAACCCAACCAAACAGCATTACTGCCTGGCCATTTGCCTGTGACGCATGTTGTATCCATTTTTATAGTTTCTTTTATACTTTCAACAGACTTTATGACAGCAATAATGTCATTCCCGTAATTATACTGTAATTGACCTTAGTGTTGAGCATCCTTGGCTTTTACTGCAGTTTGCTTAATACTTCAAGATGGTCAATTATCTTGTAATTCCCACTCTATTGGGAATTACTGTTTTAATTATTACACTCCAAATACATCATTTTGGCATAGTAGTAAGGGTACGCTGGGGAATGGTCATATTCATGAATGCTTTAAAGAGTTACCAGCTTTATCATGTGGGAGGGCTTTTCATCCTGTCATCTCTAGTCATTACTTTTAACACTGATTTCATTTAATTATCACCTAGTCTGCTCAGGCCAGGTCTTCATCTACAGGATCTAGCATATGGGGAGTTGGGGCTTGCAGGATTTGAGAGCAGTTAGATGGCTGAGTACTCTGAACATATTGATTTCTTTTCTGCCATGTTAATGTGAGTCGCGTATGTTAACTCAAGTAACTTCAGGAGAGGTTGGAGGTAAAACAGTGATTTATTTTTTTTCTTTTCCTAGCTATTTGAAATATTAATTATCCCAAATAGACAGCAGGCGTGCTAATGTTGAGCCTCTTACTGGTGAGAATTTAATGGCTGCATAAGGGACTTGTATGGTCCTCTTTATGTTCATTTAATTTGCACCTGTGTGGTGCTGGTACTCCCTCAGGAGCAGTGCCCTGTCAGTGTCGGAGACAAAATAGCAATCCATGTGGTGGGGTATCTTTTCAGTTAGCACTGTACTCAGCACTGCCCAAACAGAGACTGAAGAATACATAACTTGCCATGCTTTACAGCCTAGTGCAAAAGATACTGTGGGTCAAGCACTAGAAACACACTGTTCCATGTAAGCAAATTATGTGAACAAGTTAATCTGCTCAGCCTGTCTATAAATGTGTACGCTCAGTTGGTTTTTGTCAGCATTTTGTGGTGTGTTTAACATGAATAAAAATGTTCTACCTAAGCAAATATGGAAAACTGGTATATTTTGCTTAAACAGAAGCTAAATATAGCCTTGTTTTACCAAAGAGTATTTTTTCCTATGTCTCATCTAATTATTGTATGTGAGGAAACTCAGTGTTTGTTTGTAGGAAACTGCTACTATCTAATAGATTAACACATTTAATTGAAGAAAACAGAAGTGTGAAAAGATTTTATTTCTCTATAAATTTTAAAGAGTTACTAAAATGAGGACTCTGGCCCATTAAGTTACAGCCTGCCAAGTCATAATGCTGCATCACTTAATTTCTCTAAGTAGCTATCCTATTCCGGCTTCTTAAAGGCAGCTGTTAGGAGTTCAGAGGTGTTTTTAATCAAGGAACAGGGCAGATTCTGACAGGTAACAGTGTGCTTCAATTAAGGTTTTCTTACACAGCCTGCAAATATAAGGACCTCTCTTGGAGTATGTAGACTTGCATACTCAGGAACCATGGTGTGGTGGGTACAGGAATCAGATGTCAGTGGAAATCATGAGGACATTGTTACATCCTGGTGTTTCTCACTGAATATAGATCCTGTGTTTATAGGCTGGAAGAGGATTGCAAACAATAGTGGGAACTCAGTATGGCTAGTAATACACACTTACTTGCACCTTACACACTGAAAATAGTGTGAGGTCCAAAGGAAGATGTGTAGAACCATAGCTCATTGGCTATGTACATGACATATCTTTATTACTTAGTGTAAGAGGTAAAGTTAGATCTGTTAGCAGCAATACTGCTAACTGCTAACTGTTCCCACGAAGTCAGAAATCATAGAATCATAGAATTGCTTAGGTTGGAGAAGACCTTTAAGTCACTGAGTCCAAATATTAATCTTTATGTGGCAGGTGTGTTATATATTGAAAGAAGAAGCAGCTAGTACTGCAAGGGTATTGGTCAACTGTCTCCATGCAAGGAAAGGGGTAGGACAGTTTAAAGTGAGAACATCTAGATTTGTTTGGGAGTAGTTGTCTCTTGAGGCAAAATAATGTTAGTCCTAGTACACTGGCCAAATTTCGGTTTGGGAAGTGAGATTCTGCCAGCTGTCAATAGATGATTTGTCTCTGTTTTTCTGCTAATGTCAGGTGAGATACTGCAGCAAGATCTTTTTGTATTGGTATCGGATCTGATCCATCTTTGAAGCAATAAAACCAGTAAGGAATGTGCATTGCCCCAGTACCCACTGTGGTGCACATCCTTTATGTGCTAGTGATAATTAGATACTTCATCATTCTAGTAGGGAGCTTTAATTTATTACTTTATTAAGTGGTGAAATCAAAGATTAAAATAGTATCTATAGTACGTAGCTAACTAGATTGTGAAAAATGAAAATGGTTTCAAATTTATGAAAATAAATATTTCTATTTAAATAAGTGCAGTGGTTTAATTCTTTAGACACCACTTTAATTTGTAGTTTACTGATGATTATTTTTCTTTGTTTTAAAGCAAATTGTAGGGTGAAGTTCAAAAAGAATGAATTCCATTCCCATTACAAGCTACTGACTCCTAAATTGTACATGAGTGTAGACTATTAAAATTTTTGCAAAAGACGATGCTGTATCACTGCAGTAAACAAATACATTTTTCAAGACATCATTTAATGTTCCATTTCTACTGGCCTTTATTTTAAAGGCTTCTGTGCCTATTACTACTACTGTCCCCAAATGTCTTAACATGTGTTGTCACTTCAGAGCAAAAAGCACGGATAGTTTGAGTCATGTACTATGTGATTAATGATCAGCTTTAAAACTGAATCAGTGAATATATTTTAAGTTATATTTGTTCAGTATGGGAAATACATGTCTACCTCTTTTATACTGTCAGGAAGAGAAAGAGAGGGAGGCAGGCCAAAGGCAGCAGATAAGCTATATTCAGCACTAGCTTTGTTCTAAAGTTTTTATTTCCACTCAGTGTACTTAGAGGGTAATTGACAATTACAAATCAGAACAATTGAAGATTTTTGAGAATTCCACCACTCATTAATCTGATCTGCCTTTGACAACAGTTGGAAATTTCAGAGAAATGCAGAGAAGGACCTGAGTGACCCAGCAGGGAAAAATGTTCTTTCATATGACTTTCATAATCACAGCTTAGCTTCTGTGGTTAAGTGTTCTCATCAGAAGACTGTGGTGCAATAAGTTAAGTGAAATTAAGAATTTCAGTAATAGTGATGGGACAGAACTTTCACGGTGTAAATGCTAATTTCTTGGTTTGTGTTCCTGGTAGTAGCTATAAAATAAACCTAGGGAGGTGTGCACCGAAAACCCCAAAACCAAATTTCTGTGCAGTACAGTTTTGTGCAGAGCAGCAGTTTTCCATACAGTTTTAGTGCATGGAGGCATGGAGGAAGAACCCAAAATTCTGTGTTTCTGGATAAATGGGACAATCTAAAATCCATCAGTAAAGAATTTTTTGGTTGCTGTCCCTTTCAACCCCTTGTATAAAGAAGACAGAGAGATGGAAACAGTCAGCAGGGTTTCAGCTGACAATTACTTTCATCTTCATTCCTGTCAGCTCTAGTTCTGCAAAACACCTGAACACAGCCTTAAGTACATTCAACTGTTGACTTCAGTGTGAGATACCAAAGTATAGCACATGCTTAAATGCTTTCTTGAACTAGGTCCAAAAGCTGCTACTGCTGCTAAAATCAGTCCCAGAGGGAACTTTGCATCTTTCATTACTTTCTTTTTTGTAAACTGAGACACAGGCTTCACCAAGTTTTGGAAATATGGTAGGGGTTGATAAATATTGCCTGACTGTTTAAAGGAGTAGAGCAAAACCATTGAATGACAGCACATAAAGTACATACTATCTTTCTCTCCTGTCCTGTGCTTTTTAATGATCATTACTGAGCAAGGGCTGCTGAATGGCAGAAGACTTACTGAGCCACTGTTGTTTCTACTGCAGGCGCAGCTTGTAATTACAAAAGACACCAAAATAAAATGAGTTTGGGTGTTCTCTTCTGTTCTGTGCTGCTTCAGGGCTGTTCAGAAGCTTGCTTTTTTTCTTTGCTAGAAATCTTCATTGAAATGTTTGCTGAAGCATGACTTCCCTTGAGACACTTTGTTCGTCTTCATTTACACAGGCAAATGCACATGCAAGCACACCCACCCCTTTTTTCTGGGAGTATTAATTTAACTCTTCTTATTTATAGGAGAAACAAGCCAAAAACAGGCCAATGCACAGTATTCATAAAATGGTCCAAAGTAGCTCTACATTCATCCCTTTGACATCGCAGATAGTAATTGTGATCTGTCATTGGCTGATCACCTTTATCTGTCTGTTGCAATGCATTGTGTAGTTTTAATACAAGACACTTCCTGAGTAGGTAACCCTGGCTAAAATCCAAAGTGCTATCCGTGAGAAGAACTCCAAATCATGTTACCAGGTTAAGTTGTGTTGAGGGATAGTGAACCACTGTTTTGAATGAGCATCTGATGATGTTTTCTTGATCTCTTTTCTGACTGCAGAGCTCTTCTGTATCTCCATCAGCCAGTTTCAGAACAGCAGAAAAGCACAGAAATTCAACAGATTATTCTTCAGATAGTAAAAAACAGAAAACAGAAGAGAAGGAAATAGCAGCTCGTTACGTGAGTAAATGGTCTACATTGTGTGTTGTCAAACTTAAGTGTTTCTCTTTTCAACTGATTCATAGAATCGTCAGAGTTGGAAAGGAACCTCACAGATCATCTAGTTCAAACCCCCCATTCCTGTTGCATAACTAATATAAAAAGTGAGCTTCAGAGTTTTAACAGATTCTTAGTGCCTGCATCTAACATCTGTGCTTTGTAGAAGGTTTGTAGAAGGTGTAGAATTTATAGTGCTTTTAACAATATAAATACAGAGTACTTGGAAGGTGTAGGTGTGTGGCAAGACTGAGGATTAAGCTGGGACTTGGTACATCTGGACTCTAGGTTGGCTCTGTTTCTCAGTACAGTACAACTTTGGATGAGGATTTTCATTCTGTGTCCTTGTTCACTAATGTGAAAACTGGGAAGACTGTCATAGCTGTGGCAACATGCTAAACACCTTGTAGGTAGCCTAAATATTATAATTGTGTTACCACATAAAGTTTGGTGAAAGTAAATGCTATGTTGTATTGTTGTAAGCAGCTTTGCATCTCATTGCCTAATGGAATTTTAGTATTTAAGAGGTGATGAAATATTAATTAAATTTTTTAAACCATTGTGATTTGTCATTGTAGGACAGTGATGGTGAAAAAAGCGATGACAACTTGGTAGTTGACGTTTCCAATGAGGTATACACAATTGTGTTTTTTCTGCCTTACAGTGGTGGTGGTGGGTGTCTCTTCAGTGGTTTCTGTGCATATTGGGCATCTGTGCATATTGGGCACATGAGTAAGATTACAGACTTTACCTTCATAAAAGTGGTTGAAATGTTTGAGAGAGTTTAGTCAGGTCATCCTTCTTTACAGTGCAAATCAGGTCTTTAACACTTATTTCTACCAAAAACCTTTTTGTTTCTTATATGAACCGAAGTCTGCTTCACAGAATCACAGAATCATTACAGTTGGAAAGGACCCTCAAGATCATCTAGTCCAACCGATAGCCCTACACTACTCTTATACCTAAATCATCCCCTGAAGAAACACATCCATCCTCTTCTTAAAAACCTCCAGGGATGGTGACTCCACCACCTCCCTGGGTAGCCTATTCCAATATCTTACCACTCTTTCAGTAAAGAAATTCTTCCTAATATCTAATCTAAACCTACCTTGGCACAGCTTAAACCCATTTGAGGTATTTGAAGGCAGCACATCACACCAGATAGGATGAAGCTTGTAATGGTATCTGTGTGTTCTTATGCTCTGTCCATGAATTCTTTTGTGAACTTTATCAGGTCTGCCAAGTGCCTCAAACCTTTTTGATATGTCATCTGAAAAATGAGATTTACTTGTCTATTTAAATATCCATAGATTTTAACATTATTTTTCATGGTTTATGGCATCAAAGTTTAAGATTTTTTTTCTTTAAAAAGAAAAGTTATCTTTCTTTATCCATCTCAAGTATACAATTTTATCAGCTATTAATTAAGAAGATGTCATTTTTTGTGACAAATCTTCATGCCAAATTGAGAATTGCTCAAGGCAAGCACTAGTGGCTAGCATGATGTTTTTCTACTAACACATGTTGCTGATGTTTAGGATCCTTCCTCTCCTCGGGGGAGCCCAGCACACTCTCCGCGGGAGAATGGCTTGGACAAGACTCGACTGCTGAAGAAAGATGCACCAATTAGTCCTGCGTCTATTGCATCCTCCAGCAGTACTCCTTCCTCCAAATCCAAAGAACTTAGCCTTGTAAGTGCTTTGAAACACTCCTGACCCATGACCATAGGCTGTAACGCATACATAGCAGATTTGTTTCTGGAGGCAATTTGGATTTCCACAGCTATCAGTAAAGTACTATGAAGCATCCATTTAACATTTGTTTAATTTATCTCTTAAAGGGAATTTAATAAAATAATAAGGAGAAAGTCCACAGCCTTTTTTTGGGATATGTAGAGGTTATTTTCACTGGTGGTGAGGGTAGATGATAGATGTGCTGTGCGAAGAGATGTTTTTCTCCTGTGTCATATGAAAAACTGTCTTTCCAAAAATAAATAAAAGTACACAAGGGTTCCTTGAGCTGTTTTCCTGTGTTGTGGTTTAGAGCAAATTCAGTTCCCTACTTGGATGTGATTTGGTTGTTAACATTGTTTGAATTACCAGGCCATATACAACAACAATAATTTTTGTTTTCTATCTAAAATGTAATCTATCATTTACAAGAGCCTTGCTTGACTTGCATTGCAAATCACAATGCAAAAAAAGATCTGCCTGCAAATCAGGGGTGTTCTTTCCTTTCCTGTTTGTGGCCACAGTTAATCACCTTCTTGAGTTGCACAGTAACTCCCCTCTCAGTTTTTCACAGGTCAGAGAATGTGATTATTTAAAGAAATACAATAAATAAAAAGAAGGCTTAAAGTGAATGCAGTACTCAGGAAAGGTAATGGACTGATGGGTTCAGACCCGGGAGTCAGTAGTTTGTCTGAAGAGCAAGCTTGTCACAAAAGGGGCACTGCACAGTTCTTTGCCTTATGCACATCACTGTCTCAAACCTATGTTTTGAGCACCATGTTTGGGTGTGAGTTGTTGGTCAGTTGTGGTTATCTTGGTCACCACCTGGCAGTGGTCTTTCACAGGAACTCATGATCATAATGAGAGCGGGTCCACCATGAGTAGAGCAAGAATGCCAACAGATTTCACATGTGCTACCAGTGTAACTGTAAGACAGCAATGATTTTCAGTCATCGATCTCATTCTGAGTTATATGGATGCCCCTGATGAGTCAAGCTGTGAAGGCTGTAGTGAATTCCCAAAGCTAGTCCCTCTTCATCAGTATCTCTTCAGCTTCTCTTCATTGCCAGGGACTATTGAAACCCAAACCCCAAAGCTAAATATAACTACTTGTGCACACTCTGGTTGTTGTCAGCTCTCTTTCCAAACCCTAGCTAAACCCTAGCTAAAAAAATAAGATGACTAATAAACTGTCTTCCTTTTTCCTTTTTGGTCATTAGAATGAGAAATCTACCACTCCTGTGTCTAAATCAAATACCCCAACACCACGGACTGATGCCCCAACTCCAGGCAGCAACTCTACTCCTGGACTGAGGCCAGTGCCTGGCAAACCTCCAGGTGTGGACCCACTAGGTTAGTGTCCGTGTATTTCAGTGGTGTGAAATGGTGATCATTTGTCCCTAACCAGGCTAAGTTTAAATCCACAGAGATGAGGCAACATGTTACAGCTGCTTAAACTGGACTGTGAGATGGCTCTTCAGCACTTTAATACTCTTTGTGTGTGTATGTGTGTGTGTGTTTTAAAGTTTGCCAAACTCATATTTCATCTTATGTGTCCGAGCTAGCTGTGTGAATTCTCTCTTTTTTCTCCCCTTTATAGCTTCAGGTTTAAGGACACCTATGGCAGTACCATGTCCTTATCCTACTCCATTTGGTATTGTGCCACATGCTGGTATGAATGGGGAGCTGACCAGCCCTGGAGCTGCCTATGCTGGTCTACACAATATTTCTCCTCAAATGAGTGCAGCAGCTGCAGCAGCAGCAGCAGCAGCAGCTTATGGGAGGTCTCCAGTGGTAAGTGCTTGCTGCTAGTGCGTTCAGTGTTGAAAGCAGTTTATATTAAATGTAATACTTGTAAGGTTAAATCTAGTTCAGTCTTTTCTTAATTTGGAGAGCATGAATTAAACAGTCTTCCTTTGCCCAACTTCATCTTTAATATACCTTTTCTTTTGTTTTGCTTGGGGAAAATTATAGGTTGGTTTTGATCCACATCATCATATGCGAGTCCCAGGCATCCCTCCTAATCTCACAGGCATTCCAGGGGGAAAACCGTGAGTATCAAACATTCAACTTTAAAAGTCAATCATCTGTTCAAGTTCTCTTCCCTTGCTGGTTTGAATTCCCCTTAGCTGTTGAAAACTACTGCATGAATAGAAATAAATATAGCTATTTGGCAAGGCCAGGAGAAACACTGTTTAATCTTAAAGTTGCGTCTGTAAATTTGTTTTGATGACTAATAGCAGCCAGCGGGGACTGGGTGATACAGAGCAAAGGAGTCAGGAATAAATGGAAAAAGGAGCTGAACTTTGAGGTATTTCATGCTGAGTCTGGCTGGTTGGTCTTATATGGAAATGCAAACTGGAACAGAATCTTGGCTTTCCATCTCTACTGTGTTTTTCTTTTCAGTTTAGAAAAATATTTCTTTACTCACCAACGCCTTGCTACTGCTTGCACACCTGGCAGCTTCTATAAGCAGCAGTGTGCAGAGAAAGGAATGTTGAAATGTTTTGTCTGATTGAAAATATGAATTACTGTATCATAATGTTCAAATTCATCCTTGATGGAACTGACCGTAAAAGGTGACCTGCTCTACCAGGCTTTGCTTGTTGTGAGCCTCAGAAAAAGTACACAGGTATGAAGAACCCTCTGCTTACATCTCTCTTGAGTTAGAGAGGGGAAAAAATAAAACAGCGATGCAAACCATATTGATCTAGATTTTATGTAAGGGTCCTCCAGTTCCACTTCTTGTGTGACATTGTGGTAAACTGTGACCAGCTAATAGTAGAGAGTTGGAAGGGCAGGGATGTTTGTACCATTCCTTCTCTTGCTTTCATATGTATGAATGTGTTGTGGAGGAGTGGTTAGGGGGTAGTCACATGCAAGCATATAAGTGCATACACTTACCTGCTGCTGAGTTTGTGGACACCCAGAATTAATAAATCATGGCGACAAGCCGTGAGTCCTAGTGCCTGTTGCTTCTCTTGTACCTGTGTGTCACACAAATTGTAAACCATGTCCAGTTCTCTCAGATGTCACACACTACGTACCACCTCAAGATGGCTTTTCTGCTAGTTGCACTGCCCTGTTAGATGGCTGCATGGCAAGTATGGAGACTGATGTGCAGCAGCTTGCAGACCAGCTACTTGCATTAAAAATTATCTGGGATGCAGGTTTTCATCTTACACACACAGCAGACACTTAGAAATGTCTTGATGTAATACCCCAGTGTTCACTGGGTTCAAGTTCATTCTTGGTGGAGTCAGTCTTACAGATTGAAGGGTGACCAGCTCTACCAAGCTTTTTTTTCTATAGTCTGAGAAACAGCAATACTATGGATGCAGAGAGCTCCCTGCTCACATCTCACTTACATTAAAGACAGGGGAACTAAAACATGAGGCATACTGAAATCAAACTGGTTCAGTTGTGGTCCATCTCTAAGGTTTCTGAATGTTGCTGATGTGTTGATGACTGTTTTAAACATGTAAATGTAACTGTCATTTGTCTGCCATAAGGCCTGTAACCTTTGAAATCTGTAGTTGTTTTAGTAGTATTGTTTTGATTTATCTTCATCTTAAGTGCAGTACTTTTCATAGCTGTCATTTCAGGGTTGTTGTTTTCTCATTTATGCTTCCTTCTCCCTTAGAGGAAAAGCTTTGTAAATTCTCTGCACTGTTGAGTGTCTCTTGAAATGAAGTGGGCAGCATGGGGCACTTAAGGGATCTGGCCCCCAGTAGTTTTTTGTTCACTTTGGAAATGTATCAAAATGCTGAGGATTGTGCAATATATAAATAGAAAAGGTAGCTAATGTGAAATGAGGAAAAAAGTTCTCTCCAGGTGTTTACAGTGTCAGACATTTGTAAGATGTTTATTTAGAGTACTTCAAATAAGCAACATGTGTTCTTAGTTCTCAGAGTGAAAAAACAAACAAACAAACAAACACCCAACACTTCACTGCCACAAAACCAAACCAAGCAACAAACCAACAGTTAAATCACACATGCTAGTGTGGAGAAATGAATAGAGTGAGAATAATATAGTCACATATCACTGCAGATCTAAGCTTTATTTCTGTGATTGTTAAATACATTTTTTGTGTACTTCATAAGCATGCTAAAAATCACTTTGGCTTATCAAAGTATTGTACACTCAGTGCTAAAAGCATGGCCTTGCAGAGAGTAACTGCATATAGAAATCAGAAAAGATGATAATGAACTTCCACTTGTTTTGTTAGAGATTTCAGGTGACCATCAGCTCCTTTTTTTTGATACCTTACTGCAGCAAACAGGAATTAGGGAGATAGTGAGGGAGATATTTCAGATTTCTGTGGTGATAATCGAACCATAATTCTATTCATCTAGGCAGTTTGCTGCTTCTGGAAACCACAGAAATCAATCCTATCCTTTCCCGAATGCATTTAATGTCAAAATGGAGAAGGATGATATGAGATCTGTCACTCAGATCTGCCAGAACAAGAGCAGTGCACAGGATGGGAGAAGTGTGTAGAACTCTGGGAATAGGGCAGAAAGGTGAAAATGCAGTTGGATTTTGTCCCACTTAAAATTATTGGTTTAGTGTTAATGCACTGTGAATCTTAAATAACAAATTCAGTAGTTGAATTCTGAAGACTGCTTTCTTCAGTGACTTTGAAGCAACAATTAAGGAAGTGATCTTCCTGAGTATTCTCATAAAGTGATTGATTTTGTGAGCTCTTTTCATACCACAATTGTGACGATAGATTTTTCCTCAGGACTATGAAAGAATTTTTTAGGTGTAAGGAAATTAAAGCCTTCCTTTAAGCATACCTTGGTACATGTAGGTGAACCCCCTTATAAAGTTTGTGCCCTTGTAATAGATGTTATGTGTCAAGTAGCATGTCAGAACAAGACAATTTCACAACCTAACTGTTTTCCTTGGAAAATATTTTGAGATTAAACTATTGCTAGGTTATTCACAGGTGGCATAACTGCCAGTCACACGGCACATTCTTAGTGAGAGCCCTGATTCTAGCAAGAGAAATTGGGATTTGTAGTTGTGTCAGGTACACTCGTGCACACACACACACACAAAAAAGACAGCAAGTCTGAAAGAACGAAAAAAATTCCAGTGCATTTTTGCTGGTCTGTCATGTCAGATGTCAGCAACTGGGCCTTGAGGACTTAACTTCTTGACAGTGGACATTTCACTGCACCCTTAGGTATAGTGCTGGGCTGTTTTGATCTAAGGGTGTGGGACCCACAGTACATTTGGGGCAGCTTGGCAGCAGTCCAGCTGAAGTTTGCACATTACGGTCTGCCAGGGAGCAACCAAATGCATCCCCTGGCACTCAGCTACCTGCCATATTCTGCAGCAGCCAGCCAACTATTTTTGTCTTCAAGGGGGCCTTGACCTAGGCTTCCTTCTCTTCTCTGCATGCAGTGGTCTCCCCATGCCCCAAATTTAGAAGCAGCATCATGTGTCCTCACTCATGCCATAAACCATCATTACATGAATTGTAAAAGCTCATTTGATTGGTAGATGGTGCATGACTTTCCATTTTTAGAGTTCCTTAAGTTTGTGCTTTGAGGGCCATGCTATAGATAAATTATTTCTTCTTCAGATGATTAAAAAGATTGTAAAAGGAGCAGAGTGCACAATCTAAATGCCTGAAGTGGAAACACACCTTTAATTCTGTTTTCTTCAGTAGGCTTGAGGAAAAACTTCTTAAATCACACTATCTTTTTTTATTCCTCAGCGCATACTCATTTCATGTAAGTGCAGATGGTCAGATGCAGCCGGTTCCTTTCCCTCCT
>VWZX01005487.1:0-13360 GCA_013399015.1 Galbula dea
TCTCCCTTGTGACTAGTGACAGGACTAGAGGCAATGGACTTAAGTTGTGCTAGGGTAGGTTAGATTAGATATTAGGAAGAATTTCTTTACTGAAAGAGTGGTGAGATATCGGAATAGGCTGGCCAGGGAGGTGGTTGGGTCACCATCCCTGCAGGTTTTTAAGAAGAGGATGGAAGTGTTTCTTCAGAGGATGATTTAGGGACAAGAATAGTGTAGGGCTATCGGTTGGACTAGATGATCTTGAGGGTTCTTTAAAACCCTAATGATTCTGTGATTCTGTGAGACAACAATATGCACTCACAGCCCAGAAAGCCAATCGTGCCGTGGGCTGTCAAAAGAAGTGTGGTCAAATAGTGAAGGGAAGTGACTCTGCCCTTTTATTCCATACTGCTGAGACCCTTCTTGGAGTATTATGTCCAGCTATGCAGTCCTCAGCACAGCGAAGACATAGACGTGTTGGAGCAGGTCCAGAGGAGGGCCAGAACAATCATCAGAGGGATAGAAGATATCTCCTATGAAGGAAAGCTGAGAGAGCTGGGCTTGTCCATCCTGGCGAACAAAAGGCTCTAAAGACACTTTATTGTGGCCTTTCAGTACTTACAGGTTGCAAATAAGAAAGGTTTTATCAGGTCCTCCAGTGATATGACAAAGTGTAATGGTTTTAAACTAAAAGATGGTAGATTCAGAGTGTAAATTCTTTACTGTGACAGTGGTGAAAAACTGACACAGGTTGCCCAGAGAGATTGTAGATGCCACATCTCTAGAAACATTGAAGGTCACGTTGGACAGGGCTCTGAACATCCTGGTCTAGAAGAGAGCCCTGCTGATTGCATGGAGGAATGGAAAAAATGACCTTTAAAGGTCCCTTCCAACCTAAACCATTATGTAATTCTGTAAGATGCCATGGTGGACACCCTCAGCACTGCTTCCTCTCTCCCTGCTGCTCAGAACAAGTCAGAAGAACAGTCAAGGAAGGTCCACTCTGCCTCTTGTTTGCCTGCTGGTAGGTGTGCTGCTTGGTCCTATGCACTGGCATTTTCTTCTTACCCAAACCTGCACAGAAAACTTCTCTAGGCTGCTCATTTTTTCTGCTGTGGTGCCAATGAGATAAGCTTAAAGACCTTCCCATTGCAGCTGGTCCTTCACTGTGCACGCAAGCAGTAGTTGTGGAGGAGTGTGTGGCACTAACGTGACAGAAGGGAATAGCAGCAGGGATAAATAATTATCAGCTATATAAATAATATAATTCATTAGCATCTTGTTCCTGAAATGAATCTACAGCAACCTAGTCCTCATGCTTAGAAAGAAAAAGACATTGAGTAACATCAATGAGCTGCTCTGGTAAACATCATACACATAAGAAGATGCTTCTTCCCATACAGAAATATCCAAACACCAGTTTTGTTCTCATGAAGAACCATACACACACTCTCTGTGTGTGATGCCCTGGCAATGAACCTAGGATTAAATAGGGAGGCTCATAGGTTTTAGAATATGGGGTTTCGTGGCTAGAAGGGATTGTAGTGATGTTCTGGTTTGCCCTCTTGATTAGCCTGGGCCATGAAGGTGGTAGACGTCTCCCTCTTTATTTCCAAGGCCTTGAATGTGATGTTCCAAATGGTAAAGATGGCTTCTGATTTCCTGGTACAATAGTTCAACCTCTTTGTTTTGCATAAGGGATATGAGAACACAAGTGTATCTATATACTCGTACCTAAATGTACCCTCACGCACACACATACATTAATGAGAGCTATATGGATAAACATAAACCTGTGCCATGTCTCTCTGTGAGCGACCCTAATTTTCCCCCTGTCCTTCCATAATTGCTATGATTCTTGTTCTTGTCCTATTGCTCCACACAGAGTCAAACATCCTGCATCTCACTGTCCCTTCTGTGTCTTTAATTAGTGCCCATTCTCCTCCTTTCCCCCCTCGCTCTTATGTCTTCCTTTCCCATCTCCTCTCAGTACCTGGTTTGCAATGCTTTTTTATTTCACCTTTCACGGGTGCCATCTCCTTCACCTGGGCCTGCCTAACACCTCCCTCTTACGCTTATCATAGAAACATAACATTTAAATACAAATAGAACAGGGAATAATTTAGCCTCTGTTTGCACTGGGGAAGGTGCTGAGGCTTCATATAAACACTGCAGGGGAGATTTATAGGTGCTATATATTTATCTGACAAGTTACATTTCTTCATCACTGTGCCTTACAGCCAGCTTTTTCTGACAGGCAGAAGCTTCCATTTCTGGCAGAGTGGTCAAGACAAGGGAAGCCTGGTTTCGTGGCGGTATTGGAAATGTCACCAATGGGACATCTTTGGGAGCTCTGTTGTGCCATTGTTGTGACCTCTCTCTACCTGTCCTTCAGGGAAAAACATGGGGTGCTGGCTTCTGTTGTTGCTGTGGGTTTTTTATGTCAAAATAGAATAGGCTTGGGACAAATTTAATTTTCAATATTATCAGAGCGCTTTAGTTCGCTCATGGCGAGTACTTTGTGGTGCAGCAGAAAAAAACCTCATTGGTTTTCCCAGGAGCAACAACACAGAAAAATAGCCTTCCATGGTTATTTCCATGCACCAAGCAGGCATGATTGACTCAGGTTCTGGGAAAAGACTGATAATAGGATGAACGCTAATGAAGGAAAAAAAAAATGGGAAGAAGAGGATTAAAAGGACACCACATTTAGCTGCCATGCTGCTAGGCGGTGCCAATGCTCATATTGTTACTGTTAAGAGCTGCCTCTACAGCAAGGTTAGTGAGATTTATTCTCTAACATATTTGTGTGTCAGGTAGAAACTGAAATTGTCATTTTGGTGTGTGCAAAAGAAATTTGGACAGACTCTTCCTGACAAAAGGGGAGATGCTCAGATGTGCATCAATACTTGTTGCGTGATCACATGTGGCTTTAAGAAAGCTACATAGGATAGGTTTTCATGACAACTGTCCTTAGACATCCTAAGTAAGATCACTGTCTTGCAGTGCCCATAGCTCATGTTGGGGGTTTGTGCCTGGCCTTTCGGTTCTTCTCTTCTGTCTCCAGAGAGTAGTAATTCTGTTCCCTTGACCATGTGGGGCTCAGGACTCAGGGACACTCATCTAAAGCCTTTTCACCACTCGGTCCCACAATCTGAAGTACAAATGATAATGCAGAGGTTGCTAACAGAGAACACAGGGCACTGAGTCTGCCCAGTGCTCTGGAATATCTGTGTGGGTCCTTACACATATAGATTTGAGATAGTGTCTTGCTGAAACAGGAGGAAGCATGGAACTCATTGGGTGGAATGGGTGGACCATGGGTGGTAGGAACAGTCTGTACACCCTACAGACAGGTGGAGTTCTGGGACAGCTTGGTCTGGGGACTGCTCTAGATTTTCATGTAGCCTAAACATCTTGTTGCTGTACTATGTAGAGCTGAGCAATGCTACTCTCTATTCTCAGTTCAGGGCACCAGAAAATTCTGGTGAGGACCACCTGTGTTTCATACACAGACGCATCCTACTGACAGCAGCACATCCTCCCTACATTTTGTTCTGAGAGTCTATTGGCCTTATCCAGACATATTTACAAAGCAGAAGTAGTTTCCCTGGTACATGGCATGTCAGCTTTTTATTTGGGACCTGGAAGAACAGTGTATAAGGGTATCCAGAGTGTACAAGAAGCTTATACAATCCCATTAGAGGATAAACCAATTAGCCAAGACCTGGAATATGTTGAATGGTCTCAGATGCTACGTTCTTCCTTCTCTCTTCCTAACTGAGATATGCAAGGGGTGTTGTTAAAATACATTGCTGAGCTTTCTGGCAGGATTAGGATGTGAAAGGTTAATGCAGCACTTTGTTAGAAGAACCTCTCAGAGAAAAAAGGCTTTTTAAACTGACTCATATTTTATCAGCTAAGTGATTGTGTAGATTTCTGAGATTGCAGATGTGACAAATTATTGTCCTGACAGGCCAAGGTACAGTTTTTCAGGAGGGAGACAGGGTGCTGGTTTGAAGATGGGGCTGGAGGTAATGTCTGAGCAGCGCTAAGCCCTGATTGGTCGTGGGAGGCCCCTTCATGTTACATCTTCCGGAGCCAATGGACCAGCAGCCACTGGGGAGGGTGGTCCTCACCCCTTGGTAGAAGCTCTTCCTGGTGGTCTGATAGCCACCTTGTGAGCAGCACTTTAGCAAGGCAGCTCTGGAGACACTCCTTTTGTCCTGCAGAGATGCGGATTTTTTTTTAATCAAAATAAAATTGAATATAAAATTGAGTATTTCTTAAAACACCTGGTTTTAGCTTTGCATAAGCTAAACCAGACAAGGCAGTTTTAGGCGAGTTCCACACTACAGAGTTTTGCTGACAGAGAAGGGATGTGATTTTTTTTTTTAATGATACATTTATATTAGCAAAAAGCCCGGTGAAATACAGTTACACAGCTATACAAGTACTTTTGCTGATGCTGTTTATTTGGAACAGGGGGAACTATATAAAGTATAATATAACAGACACTTCCTCTAGGCTGCAAACTTTTACTAGACACCAACTTTCTAGACAAAGCCATTTTCTGGAGATGTTCCCAGTTTATTCCTACTGCTCTGCCCCCTTCCTAAAAATACCTTCCTGGACAGCTGGTTTCATTCACTGTGTGGGTTTTCCTCCACTATTTGGACAATCATTGGAGTTTGGATTTGACTTTTTATCAAGCCCTTTTTCCAGGCCAAGACTGAAAGATGCCCCATGGACTGTCCACTCAACTTCAGTAGCTGCCTTCCTAAGGCTTACACTTCACCTATGAGCATCTCTTTTGCAGGTCATTTTGGCCATCAAGACAACAAAACTTTCAGAGGTCTACACAGTGTTGCCAGTAAAGAATTCAAAAATTCCTATATAAAGTAAGCATATTCATTGCTTTAAGGTGTCTATCAGAAGGCTACTCCTGTTTCTCTCCTCTATCGGAAATGCACATGTATTCTCTTCAACCTATTTTTCTAACCATTTCAGCAACCTAACTGAAGGCAAAACAACTCCTCATTTTCTGCAGGCAATATTCTTTTCATTCACGTAGATAACTTCAGGACTGAAAGCCCCTAAAATCCTCTCAATATCCACTGCATGAAAAATTACCCTCATCCAAGGCTACAAAGTAGTTTGCTAATTTGGAGGTATATCTTGGAGAGGGAAAACTTGATCAAAAACTGGTTGAAGCCAAACAGATTGCCTACTCCAATGGTTTCTCAGTGAATAAAAGTGACATAAGTTGCCCAATTAGTCATTCAGAAGAGGGTCATTGTAAACCAAAGTTTTATTCTATTTCAGGTTTACATCTGTGTTAAAAATAAATAAACTAAAAATTCAAACTACTTATCTGCTTAGTTACATACATTTATTCAAGTTGGTTACATCTGCTCTGTAAACTGCTCTGAAAAAAAATGTTTTGGTTAACACATTTACATAGTGTTTAATCAATGATAAGACATAACCTGGTCTAGGGAATCCTGCTCTGGCAGGGGGGTTGGACTAGATGATATTTCGAGGTCCCTTCCAACTCCTAATATTCTGTGATTCTGTGATTTATGAAATGTGCAAATAGCCTGTTTACATATATGATGTAAACTATGTAAATTTCTTTTTTTTTTGTGGTGTAATGCTATTACTTTCTGAACATGAACCTGATCAGCTTTCAGCTTAATATCTTTTTAACCAATTCAGCAATTATTGGTTTAGTTTGTTTTTAATAACTTTTTCTGAAGGTGTTTCATTTTGGACTTGGTATATGTTCAAGGATAAACAAAGTTCCTCATTCAAAATGCGATTTTCTACTAGCAGACCACATTTTGCTTTGACATATGCTTGAGCTATCTTAGATATTAGTAAACAAATCATTTAACTTTATGTTTCAAAACCCATTATCTGTTTCAGAACTTGGGACTTATTTCAAATGAAATTTTAAAATATATTAAAACCACAAACATACATGTAGGTACGTGTCTGTGAATCGGTGTGAATATGAAATCTCTTTTTGCAGGCTATGTCTTCCATTATCTCCTGATTTAGAACAGTTTATGTTAAATATTTTTTCCTGCAACATATTTAGTATTGTGAAAGCTACTAACTTACCTCATTTTTCATTTGGATTTTATTTCTATGTGCTACCTTTATCCATATTCCTCTTGGACTGCAGTCTAAGTGATGTTGTTTCTGTTACTGCAAGCTGACTACAAAAATTGATCAGAAAAAGCTGCTCTGGAAGACTTAAATGTCTAGATTTTGATAAGCAGCTAAATATTTATATATAACCATAACTTTGGGGTTATTTTTTGTTTTGTTTTTAAATGCTAAATTATTTTCAAATATTCATTGAAAGTCTGATGCTACTAAGGGGCTTTTTTTTGTGCTACCTACCTGAAAAAAACTATCAGCTTTTAAAAGATGTCACTTCAATGAAAGGACCGTTTGTTTTGCATGTGATACTGAGCCATCTTGGCTTTCAAATCCCTCCTGAAATATGGTAAGCATCTCTTTATTTTGTTCCAGAAGACAGAAAACTCTTTGTGGGCATGCTTAATAAGCAGCAGTCAGAAGATGATGTGCGCAGGCTATTTGAGGCTTTTGGCAACATCGAGGAGTGCACAATCCTTCGTGGACCCGATGGTAACAGCAAAGGTAAGGTGATGGATTGTGTTAAGCTGATCTGGTATGAATGCATCTATCATTTTCTGGTTTGAAGGAGTCACTATGTAGCAACCAGGACAACATCGCTTCCATTATGGGGATCACCAAAGAAGGTCATTACTTTGCTGGTTGTTGTCTGCTTGTACATGAGAGAAGAAGGCTTATTTCACCTAAAAACACGTGTCCCCTTGAGCTGTCTCACCATATGCAAACTGGTACATGCTATTATTTGCTCTCAGGGCAGACCCTCCACTCTGAACACAGGGACTTTGCATTCATTCTCGATGTTTTCTCCCTGTCCTGTTGAACAAGCAAATTCTTTTTTTAAACAAAGTTAAAGTTGCTAATTCACTTTTTGATTCATGGGCTCCACCTCCATTTCTGCCTATTTGTCACTCACCAGCCCCAGACCTTACCCTTCTTCACTTGGTTTTCACATAGGTACATGCCAGCCAGTGATAATAATTGCAAATGTATAGATGCTGATTTAAATATTACACTTAGCAGGCATTTGCCATTTGAAACACTTAAATGCTTTATTGCAAAACTAAGCACATTACTTTTTAGCAATGCTTGTTACCTGGATAGTGCAAAGGATCTTCTGCTACATCTTAGGTGGAAGAATGAGTCTGCTTTCTTCAATTGGAGTAATTTTTTTACCCTGTCAGTCTCTAGAAAAAGTAACTTCAATTTGAATTGGAAGTCCTCTTTTCTTGACAATATAATGTGTCTATTAAATATTGATCTGTATAAAATATTTCATAAGTTGTGTCAGAGTGTGCAGTCCCAAAGAAGAGACCAGTCCTGCTGATATAGTTCATATCTCACTGGATATTTTGACATGCTACAACATCAGCCAGCATATTTTTACAACAGGAAACAAAAAATCCAAACCACTGTGATACACTGGAGAAAGGTATTGATATTCCATAAAAATCACTGGAGGCCAAAAAAAGGATTCACACTAGCATTATAGGGCAGTTGTTTGATATATGTCAGCAGAGCTAAGCCTTCTTGGTATAAACAGCTATAAATAAACTGACACCTTTCTTCAGTTGTATGGCTTCTTCAGTTTCATAACAATCAAAGACAGGGACTCCTCAACTGGAAATTTGTAGGCTGGGTTGATCTAGAAGAGCTCCACCTTCATAAGAGTAGGCGGTTAAGCACTCATTCACTAAACAAACCTATAAATTGGGAGAAAGCAAAAAAATACATCTGGTTTCACCTAGAATTATATAGAATAAAATCTAATGGCAAAGGAGTTAAACAGAGTAATAATAAAGAAACTAATGTCTGAGATCTGTAAGAAACAGATTCTAAAGGAGATACAACCCGCAAATTTGTGATCATGCTTGCTCTACTATTTTTTTCATAAGCTATTTCATTATAAGTTTGAATCTGAGTGGCAGCTCCATATTGATAACCAGTTTAATTATTAGTGCTATAGGCTGCAGTCTCAGGCTTGCATTTCACTAGATCAATACTGAGCCTTGACAGAGTTAATACTACCAGCTTCCATTTGCCGATGTTATTTACTGAGAATGTGAAAATCCTAATTTACACAAACATAGTTACACACATGCACACAAATGTGCTCACACACACATACAGAGCAGTCAATCCAACAGAAAACTTAAGACTAGTGCCCTCATCTTAGAAGACAGTTAGGCAAGCCACAACTCCCACAAATTTGTTCTGAGTTCACAATGTTTTCGATCTCCTAGAAAACAATATGTAACACAAATTCCTGGTGAGCTACTTATTTTGGTTAAAACCTATATGGCTTAAATTCTATCTAAGTTGAAATTTAAGCAGATTGTCTAAGACCCAGATAGCAATCAGATCTCATAAACTTCATCCTACCCAACACATTGCAAGAAGACCCACCAAGCATCCCTGTGGTGAGCCTTTAAGTCCTCCAAGTACCTCAATGCAAACAATATTCTGAGAAGTTAGTTCTCACCTTCCCACTTCAATGGCACCACAGCCCAGGCACAGACAGAAAAGTGCCTGAACCTTGCCTGAAGCCATGGGTGATGTTCTGAGACACAGCGCATACCCTTCAGAGAGCTGCAGAAATACCTCTTGCATGAGTCATTCAGGCGTAGACATAGTGGCTGGACCATGTAACTGGCTGGCAGAAGAGTTGGGATTGAGGCATTTTTCTGCCTGAAGGATATTGCAGAGCCTTTCTTTCCTGAGAGAGAAGTTTTCCTGCACCCCTTCAGGTAAAGCTCACAAATGTGCAGCCAGGCATGCAGGAGTTCTCAAGCGAAGAAACTGAAGTGGGTCCAGTTCAGCAAGCCATCAAGACATACAGGATCTGCACTGCTGCTCACTGCACAGCCTGTTTTTTGTTGGTTGTTGTTTTTTCTCCCCTTTTCTCCATTCAGCAGTTATATACTTCAGTAACTCAGAAGGTAAAGATTTCTCATGGCACCAAAAATTTCAGTAAGAGGAGTCTTAACACCCTCTGCACCTGTGGCCTTAGCCCTTGACTTTGCAGCCTCCTCAAAGCTGACAAGACAATAAGAGCAGCCCTTCTAGGTCTATATGTTGGAAATAAGGAAATAAAAAACCAGAAATATATATCTCCCTGTTCACCACAGGTTATACATTTTTCTGTTAAAATACCTTCAAACTCTAGATCTACTCCTGTTAAAGGGACACCATCTTTTTGAAGTGAGTAGCATGCCTCATGCTCTGCTTGTGAAGTCATGGAGTCAGCTCGAGTGACAATGGGAAGGAAGGAGATTATGTGCACATTTGGTGTCCTACACAGACGCTATCTCACTGAACACACAAACAAAAGATCTAAAATCTTGGAATCTCTTCTATTGCCTTGCCACCATGTAACAGTAAAAGCTGTTTTCACTCTTCCTGTGACCTCAAAATACACTGGAAGTAGTAAGAGAAAGCTGTAGGAGTGTTCCCATTAACATCTTGGGCATTAAACAAGATAAATTCTTGTTATTCCCTTCATTTCCATATTTATCCAGCTCCACTGACCTATCAGCTTCCTTAGTACAGGACTGAATTTCACCTGATGAGGGTGAAGCCTTCAACAAGACCAAAAATCCTGTTGTAAATGCAGTGAGTGACTGGAGCTGGAAAGCTTTTGTATGTTTTCTAACCAACATCTTATTTTTAGAGGCAGAAAGTATACAAGATTCTCTGCAAATAATTAAGCACCCTAATTCTGGATTATCTCTGCTTAGTGAAGAGGAAGGCATATTACCTCGGGAACCTGGGAATGCTGGGCTGTGATTATGTCATAATTGATCCCTATTGTTTCCAGCTGGTTTATCTATCTCATTTTCTTATGATTGTCTCCATTCAGCTCCTTATAAATTAGATCCAACTATTAGTAACAATTGTTACTCTTTTCCTGAAATACAGTCTGAGTGCAGTGCTGAGTGGGTAATGCAACATGAAGCGCTCCTAACTGTAAGATAATTTTGTATGTATGTATTATTTTTAGAAGAGGCTACCACTGCTTTCTTCAATCTTACTTTCATCAGTCTGCAGTGATGATTTTGGGGACCTTTGGGGTTCATTCTTCTAGTTTGCAAGTGTAGTGTCTCAGTGCTTCAGTTTTCGACCTGCAGTGTATGAATCCATAATAGTGTGTGAACTTTCTAAAGATTCTGCAAAGCACATAAAGGAGAGCTGTCCTATTGTTAAGACTGGCGTCCCCTGCACAGAGATCTGCACTCCTTCAGGGAAACAGATAGGGCTTTGCAAACTGATTAAAAGCTCAAAAGTCTTTGGTAATAATGGAAGTGGATGGAAGACAGAACTTTTCACATCTCTCCCAGTCTGTTCCAAAACCCACCCTAGCATACGGAAATTACTCTTTCTTTCAGTTTGCTTATAGCTAAGAGTGTTAGTAATACTTTCCCCCACTCTAGTGGTGCATATGACCCTTTGAAGGGGAGACATTTTCCGTGCTTTAGCACATATTTACAAATGCACCTTTCTGTCTGAAAACTGATGTAAGAGTTCAGTGTGAGATTCTTCATATGGCAGTGCAAGCCTGAGAAACACTGCCTACATTTCTCTAATGTCCAGAGGAGATCACATATACAGGCACTGACTCTGCAGCTATGAAAGACTAAGATTCAAATTATGGTGCTGGCAAGAAGATAACCGTCACACAGAGATCTCTCCTGTCCCTGCTTCTTCACCAGGAGCTGTCTCATGCTTTGTCAGACCAAAGTTTCTTGGAGCCAAGACAAGCTCTGAGCAGTCTCTTAGGGACTTCTACTAGAGAGTGATATGAAAAAGTACCTTGTGGGGTTGGAGAAACCTGAATGCCCTCTACACATTTTGTCTGCGGTTGCTCGTAACAAATATGTGTATCTTTCTGACAATTTTTACTTCCTTACCATTTCTCATAACACACGATGAAGAAACATTTTCCAATACAAATAAAATAAGATTAATTTTCATCCAATAATGTATAAAATTGTGCAACATTCTGCCTTGTGAAGCTGCAAAGGGCAAAACATAAGTGTATTTAAAATGTATGTGCTAATTTTGTGTCCATCAGTGCGCATTACAAGCAATGTAGGAATTCTAGATGCATCTTTACCTTAAGATGTCCTCCATCTGCTGACAGCTGGACTTGGAAAGGAATAACAAGGAGCACATTCTACTCTTTTACTTTTTCCATAATCACCTTTATTGGCCAGTTCTGAGGACAGGATACTCAGCTAGATGAACTTTCGTGATATCATGCAACCTATCTTATGTTCTTTCTCTTCCAGGGTGTGCATTTGTGAAATACTCTTCACATGCGGAGGCCCAAGCAGCCATCAATGCCTTGCATGGCAGCCAGACAATGCCGGTGAGTAGCTCTGTAACACGGGCAAGTGAGGGTCAGTCCAGCATTTCCTGACCTGTGGCTTGATTGAGGAGAAGGAATGATTTATCTGTGCTCTGCAGCTCATCTTTGAGGAAGAACAGCTAAGGCATGTGAGGCCTAGGGAGTCCTTAGTTTATCAATGGAAAGACAAGGGTGATGCTGTCATTTCACACAGGTGCAGAACCTCAAGGGGCTTTGTGTTCTGTCACAAGCAGTTTTGATGACCTGAAAAAAAGACATTTATTTCATAGATGCAAAAAACATGGGGTAAAACTCACTGTCAGTGTAACCTTCCAAGTTTCAAAGGAATGAATCAAGTAGAAACTTTTTTTGAAGAGCTTCTTTGTTTTCACTCCCCAAAGAGTCCCTGCCTCTGGGTGAAAGATACAGAACTTTTTGCCAGCATTCAGGAGAGAGTAGCAAGTTCACCTGATGGCACTAGAAGCTAGAGACAAATCACATACTACTGGCTTAGTCTCTGCAACTACAAAAGTGCCTCATAAATGAGGTCCCCTACATCCAACTTTTGAAAGACAGTAAGATCAACTACTGGATCATCCAGGAAACATTTAAGGGATCATTCACTTAGGCAAATATCTAGTAAAATAGTGTTTCAAGTCTGACTGTTCAAGAAAGTAGAAGTGGATATGTATTTCATATGCAAAATCATACTTGTACACCACCATACAGACCCAGAAAAATGTATGGCATTCCACTGCCAGCAAGGAAAGACAATCTGGTCCAAAATGTTATGGCTTATTATAATAGTATATTATTTTTATTACTGATTATTCACAGTGTAAATTTTGACAGGCTAAGAAGCATGACAATGACTTGGGAAGGGTACAGGAAAGCTCAATAAAAAAATACTTAAGAGCATAAGATTTCCCTTTCAGTAAGAGGCTCTAATGTAAATTCATTGATTAGTCCAAATAAGTTTAAAATGGGCCTGGAAGATTTTCTCTAGATTTTTACAGGTATGAAAAAGGAAAATTCTTCACAGAGGCAAAGGTTTCTAAAAGTAACAAATAAAAAAGATCTCATTTTTTGAACCCCAGCTTAGACAAATCACTTTTAAAAAGGTACATGTTCACCTGTGAAACTACTGAAAAACATCTGTATAAAGAAAGGGGAAGGGTCTTAATTTTTTAAAGCATTATGACACTTTTAGGAATCTCTTCCTTAAAGATTCATTTTAACCAAACCATATTTTGACATGGTACTGGCATCTTATAGTGAAATATTATAGGCATCTCTCCTAAGATAGGTCAGAAGTATTTTTGATTACTTTTTTTCATACTTTGACCCCAAGCAATAGTGTCTATAAACTGACATCAGAAATCGCAATTGCATAGGGTGTGGTAACACAAAACTGGTAAAATAAAAAGTCAGACCCTGTCCCAAATATCTTACAACTCATGTGGCAGAGGTGAGAGGAAGGCAGGAGAAAACCCAAGACAGAGAAAACCCAAGGAGAGTTAAAAATATCATCTAGATCTAGTATACTGAAAATAAACTTGTCTGCCCCCAGTCCTTATGCTTCCCTCTTTTAGCACACCCTGGATTAAAATATATGTGCATATATGTGTATATATATGTGTGTGTATATGCATATATATATATATATATATTCACTCTACCTCTTAGAGGCAAATTTCTGTTCCATCCAGCTAATGTCAACAACTGAGCTTAGGCTGTGCAAGATAATGAAGAATTTCGCCATCTCATGGGTCAGTGTTCTATGGGACCATTTTTCCTGTTGATTTGTTTTACTCTGTCTAGGGTCAAGGCTAGGCTGACCACCAACCCAATGACAGATGCTTCCCTCTA
>VWZX01005490.1:0-15462 GCA_013399015.1 Galbula dea
CCGCCGCGATCCTTAAGCAGATGTACACGCCAGGGCAAGCTTGCTCCAAATATTGCAGTAGTCATGAACTGTTGACACTTCTATGATACAGAAAAGCTTGCAGTGATTTAGTTAATATTCATTAGCATTTATGGAGTAGAAAAACAATGATCTGAGAAATATCCAGAGAATTTTGTTTCTTCTGGAGAACTACAACCACATTTTACATCCAAATGATAGATTTTAAAGGTTTGTTTGTTGGGTTTTTTTTAAATGCAGCATTGACTACAGAAAAACTACGCTGTATCTAAATGGTATCTATTCCAGAAGCTGCCTGTTCAACTGCAAGCTGCTGTCTATGACACAGCTCCTCAGGTATTGCTACAAAGAAATACGTGGTTCTCATCTGGTGACACTTTGCAATTGCACTAATGCAAACAGAAATGCAGATACATCAAACAGCAATTTCATCCATGAATCATTAATATATAGCCATCCTGTTACAGCAAAAACTTGTAATTTGCTAATCAGCATGTCAAGTAACAGCTTATGAAAAACTGACAAGTTTTTGGTCAAAACATAGTTTAAAGTAATTGTATGCCACCACATTTGTTTCAGATGTTAAGGGCTAATCTCTCTTGCTAGTACTATGCAGGCATAGATAAATCCAGCAAATTCCATCATGGAAAGTGAAAATTTGAGGAAGTCATATGCTAACATATACATAAACAGAAAGGTAACTGCCACTGGTTTGGTCTACTTCACTGAAACTCTGACATAGCTTAGGTACATTTGTAGAATGTTCTATCAAGGCTTTACAACTCCGGTATAACTGGAGTGACCTGCAGCACTCCCATAACATCCCCAGCCTGCAAACTGCTGTCAAGAAATCTCTGGGCTTTAAATACTCTTCTTCTTCACCTGCAGCAACCTACAGACACAAGACAGGGCAGAGGTGAGACTCATAATTCATTAGCCAGCTGTAAGAGGCACTAATGCCTGTGGGGTCAGGGTCTTTCATTCAGACTTGTGATCTATTGTCTCTAGAAACAACAATGGGACTGTAGGGCTCTTCACCACTCATTCCCAGCTCAGGAAGAGGGATCACCCTTCCACGGACTCAGAGCAACCCAAACTGCTAAGCCTCATCTTCAAGAAAAAGAATCACTATTTGTTATGACTGTTTTATTCTGTCAGACATAGAAGCACAAAAGTAACAAAGCCAAGCTGGTTTTACATATAGGGGCTAGGTCTAGAAAGAATTAACTTCAATCAAAAATATAGAAAAAAAGTTTTTCATAAGTTTGCCACAGAAGGTACAAACTGCTGATTTTTTCAGGCAACTAAAACAGACACGAAGAAGACCTTATGCATCCAGAGAACCCTAAATATTCTTTTAATACATAATAATTAGAGGAATGTCTGCTAGTCCTTTTATCTTCTGTTAATTACTGCCATATTTCTGAAACAACCATGCCTTGAATCTCATCTCCCTCCACAAAAGCTGCACAGATGGATGCTGGAATGATTAAGGAGATACCACTCTCTCTTCCTGACACCATCCACGTTACATCTGTAGAACAGGTCTTAACTTCCTCTGTCTAAAAACTGAACAACTGCTCCTCCTGAGCCATAAGTTTACAGCTCAGAGAGTGACCATAAAACCACTGCTGATGGCAGTTTATGTTAATATCTGCACTGTAAAGTGCAACAGCTTGGGGAGAGCAGTCTCCAGGACAGTCATGGGGTGGGAAAATGGGTCAGAAGAGAAGGCAGTATAGCTGTGAACCAGTCACTCAACTAAAGAACCCTCAGCTGGGTGTCATTGCATGGCCAGCAGGTTTTTTTTCCTCTCTTGCACATGGGAATAACAGCTAGGTCAATCACAGCTACAAACAGTTGAGAAAAACATATGCCATAATTTCCTGGTACTGTATGTGCAATGAATGCAACCTCTACTTTAATGCCTGGTACCTAAGTATGGGTTTAAATTCACTGACTGTTTCTATACAGCTCTGCTGCTTCTCTTGAATACTGCTCACTTGCCCTCTCTAAGACTGAAATGTAAGGCCACTGACATTTTTAATTCAGAAGCAAATGAGAAAACTACTGTTCTCAAAGCACTTAGAAAAATATAAATCATAGCTTTCCATTAATTATTATTCATGTTTTTAAAGTATTGTAAACTAATGCTACCAAATCACAAAATCACAGAATGTGAGAGGTGGGAAGGGATCTGGAGATCATGTAGCCCAACCCCCCTGTCATTAATTCAATTCTTTTTTTTTTAACATTAAAGCTGAAAAAGTTTTCTCCGTGCTTGAGGCACTGAAAGGTTTAAAAATGCTACTGTATAAGAAAAAACCTAGCACATACTTTGCAATGCAGCAATAAAGCTTAAAATGTGCATGGTTGATAATAAAGTAGGCTTATAAAATTGAAGAAATATTAACACAGGTGCATTTAATTTGAAAGCAGAAGACACCTATTTCTGCAGACACCAACTACATCACTTATGGTCGCATATAGAATGATGCATTTCACATCTGCTGGATTTGCTTTAGAGGCTCTACTGGAATTAAGACCCTTGGGTGAGGGCACAGTAACTGAATACCAACCTTACGCTACAGCTTGTCAGAGAAATAAACATGGAGCATTCAGACTTGAAAGAGTGGACACAAAGTAAATTAAGAAACCCCAGCACAATGCAGTGGTTTTTTTTTAGCGGCACAGATTTCTAACCCTTCCCCAACAAAAGAAAATCCTTCCTGTTCATGGTATGGATTTTGACACCCTTACTCCTATTGAGTAATGACATGAAATCAATGGGATTACACACAAAGACAATACCTAATGTGAGTAATGGGATCAAAACTTGGCCAGTGGGTTTAAATCTGCATGATTTGCCTTTGTGCAAATGAATTCATACATGAAGCAAAAGCTATTCTATACCTTCGCTCATACACTTCATAAGCAGGTGAAGAACTGTGTTTTATATTCAGCTCTGCAAGTTACTAAGCCCTCTCTGGAACCGTCAGTGAGCACAAATACAATTGGAGTGTAGTGAGTGATTCTTTGAAGTCAACTTTTTGGGGGGTTAAGCTGCTGGAATCTGATAGGTAGGACATGCCCATTTTTCTAAATGTTTTTTTTTTTTCTTTTTCAGTTGTGACAAATATGCCCTGAGCAGCAGAAGCTTTTACTCAATAATACTCATAAATATGAATGAGCATAGTGGAAATCAACAACCTGTTTTGCTGAATTGGAGAACAATTCTCAGACTGTATGAGTCAAGAACATGCAGGGCTGAATATTAAATAATTTGCATAAAATTTCTGGACTGGTAAGAGTCTGTTGATGAAATCCCAAGCACCCTTTTTTTTGATCCAAATAAGAGGACTTGCCATTTGAGGACAAACTTAACCAGCATCAAGGATCTTACACTTTGAAATAGCTGGACCTGTGCCAGCTCTTACATCCAATGCAGAGAACAACTTTATTTCAAGATACCACAGTAGAACAAATCCTATCTTACCCAGGGTCAGTGACTGGGGGTTCACAACAGCTCTTCTAAAAACCCCTGCACAGTGTGTTTGCATGAACACCTCACTATGCACAAGCAGAAGTTTGCAGAGTCACCTTTCTATTTCTGTCTCATCCACACTGAACATCTTCTGTGCGAGAAAGGTCATTTCAGAGCTATTTGTAATTGCACTCCGGCAGTCTCTGAATATTTTAGTTTGAATAATAATTTTTGCTATGATTTCATCTTTCAAACGTTCTATCTCGTTGGTGACTGAAGAGCAGCTTCACAGAGGAAAAGTCAAGACTCTCTGGAAATACTTTCAAAGCTGCTATGACAACACAGCGCAAAACATTTTCCTCCGTTAACAAGCAGCGACATACAAATTCTAAAATCTATTCTGCATCAAACCAACCATGACCAAAGCGCACAGTGAAAATCATAGCCCTTTTGCTTTGCTGAATACAACACTGTGGAGATGGTGAATGTTAGCAGCATTCTTCATTCTGCAACAGTATATCAGGAAATGAAAACACCTGAATCCCTTATATCTCTCAGCTCCCACTGTGCTAAAGAAAAACTAAAAAACCCTATTTAATAGCTGGAGATGATGATTGGCATATTGGCACATATATGTAAATACAGTTGTGAGTATATAAGCAAAGCAGCAAAAGAGATGGATCTCCCTGTTTTGCTTACATGCAAGAGTCAATCACTGCAGCATATTTGCTGACCACATTTAGCATATAGAGGCTTAATTTCAATGTATTATTTTCTCTTCCCCATTCCTGTGTTTCCACCTCTGTGAAGGTGTAAGAAAATGCAAAACCTGGAGCTGACAGTGTCTCCACTGAAGGTTGAGAGGCATGCTACTGTTAGAGCACACATAGGGAATGCACTCAGCAAAATCAAACAAAATCCAAATCAAAATAAACACCCCCTCCCTTCACCAAACCCAAGCACACCCGTGCTGCCATCACATGCATGCTGGGTACAGAAAGCAAGCTGTGATACACAGAAGCCATGGCAGTGAGCCTGCATCTCACTAACCTCTCTCACGGGCTTTCCAGGGGCATTTCTTCCTTTAGGAAAAGAGAAAGGAAGTAGAAGAAATATCAGAAAAGAAAGTGAAAAAAACCACATGTGAATATATATTTTATACTGTAAAAGGCACTTGAGTTTCCATTTACGAATTTAATATAACTGCATATTTGCTTTGAATAAAGACTGAAAATGCACTGAAATCCACTGATGATACTGAGTTGATTTATTTAACAACAGTTCTGTCATCTGTGGCTTGGCTTTAACCTTGAAAAAACACTTGAGACAACTACTAAAACAAACTTACACCCCTTTCAGATGAGGAGAAGGACAGTGGAGAAGATCTTTCTGCACTTTCTGAGCATCCAAATTTCCTCAATTTGAGTACTTCTACTAATCAGCATAAGTGGTAAAATCATGTTTCCTTAATGTCTAATCAATTCATCCAGATACTTTAAATTTCATTATGACCTACATACAGGTACACATTCATATATACACAGATGTATACACTCACATATATTTTACAACTAGAGATGTACACTGGCATATTATGTGCTCATATTCAAGGTAAATATAATCTGCAAGATGTTTCCAATAAGCTGATCTGCAAGCATGGCAAAACTGAGAGGGTAGAGGGGAAAAAGGAAGGAAAAAATTTCAAGTGAAAGGGGAAAAAAGAGAAAGTATCTCAGCAGTTTTAAGTTGTCCTGCCAAAACAAAGGGATCTCGTTAATGGTTTGAGCGGAACGGATTTCCCTGATGAGCCTTCACAGAAGCCATACTCTGATCATACTGATTCTTCTCAAACAATTAGCACACTTGTTCTTTAAAAAAAGAAAGCCATGTGTCAATCAACAGCAGAACCGGTCCCCTCCCCCCCTTCCCATCCCACATTTGCTGCCTCCAGAAGCATTCCATTGTTACTGATACACTACTGCAAGCATCAGCAAGGCCAGTTTCCAGCTTTGGGTAAGAAAGTCACTGCAATAGATGCTGTTCAAGAAAGAGGATGATCTTTGCCCCAGAGCTGTTGTAAATGATGTACTTGTAAATGACATAGGAGACAATGGGAAGAGAGAGAGTTATATATGGGAGAATACTCTGGTCAGCATAATAGTAACCTAATTGCTGTCAAGTCTTTTTCTAGGTATTGCAGCCTGTGGGAGAAGGGAAGACAATAAATAGTTTTGCAGGTATTTTACAAGGAGCAAAACAAGGGTCAGCAACAGAGCAAGGCTGAGGAGAGGTGGTGATAGGAGGAGAGGGAGAAGAAAGTGAATGGCATCACTGACCACCACAGGTCAGAGCCACTGCTCAGCTACAAGCTCCAAATGGAAGCACCAAAGGCAACCTCTGAAGTGCCTGGACAGCAAAGGTGACTCTTGTACTGAACAAACCAAGTTTTATTCCCTTCCTTTTCTTCTCCCTCTCCCCAACAGCATACTTATTACTATCATTGTTTATGTAATGTATTCTACCAGGTTGGAAGGGATCTCAAGGATCATGTGGACAAACCTTTTGTGGTAAAAGCATGGGCTAGACAAAATAGCCCAGCACCCTGTCCTGCTGAATCTTAGAAGTGTCCAAGGTTAGAGATTCCACAGCTCCCCTGGGAAGATTATTCCAATGGCTATTAGAAATGGTAATAATGGGTTTGAAGTCATGCTCTGCATATGAGTTTTTATTATGCTCCTACGGGGAGCCTCAACTCAGGTTATGCCTATTCCACGTGCTGGAGGGGCACAGAGGTACCAGTGTGAGCTTGATGTCTAGGAGAGGTGTCGCTTCATTTCTAAGGACTTCACCTTGCAAGCCTGCCTAACTCTCTTGGACTTAAAAGAGCAACTGAACAGCCTGTAATCTAATCTAGTGCTTCTATCAAGAGCAATGAAATCTCTTAAAAATGCTTCTCATGAGGGAAGATGAGAACCTCTCGCCAATATAAATCATGCAACAGAAAATCCTTGAAAACGAAGATATATAAAATCCTTTGTATACTCTGGTCTTCTGAGGAAAAGTCCCAAGGTTTAGGTGAACACGTGGTTTACTTAAGGCCTCCAGAAAGTGCAGCTTGGTCCAGCTGAGTGTGCAGGAGTCCTGGGACATGAATGAGATCCAGCAGAAGATAGTTTAGCTTGAATCAAGAGGAAAGAAGGAACTGTCTAAATGCAAAACACTGGATCCTTTTGGAAGTCTTAAAGAAATGCCTACCTATCTGTACAAGCACCCGAAACTGCAGCTACACAGTGTCTAATTTAAATATCTACATAAGACAGAGTGGATTCTGCTTGAAAATGAATGTAGCTCTACATCACACAAAACAACTGATGAGGAAAGTCTGTGGTGAGTAATCAGCTCTAGAATTTGATAAATGCAACAAAAAGTAGCACTACTACAGTAAGAGCTAATTTCCTTTGGAGGAAGATTAGAAAGGATTTAGTGGATTTTACCTATTTTCTTCTTTGCATATCATAGAATCATAGAATGGCTGAGGTTGGAAGGGACCTTAAAGATGATCTAGTTCCTACCCCCTTGCCATGGGCAGGGATGCCACATGCACTAGACCAGGTCATCCAGGGACACATCCAGCCTGGCCTTAAACACTGCCAGGGATGTGGCCTCCACAATCTCCCTAGGCAACCTGCTCCAGTGCCTCACCACCCTTTGGGTAAAGAATATGAATATATGAATGAATGTGTGTTTCTAAGTTTAAGGCAAGGAGTATGGTCTGGCATAAATTGCAGAGGAAGAAGATGGTCTGTATTTCTGCAGTTCTGAACATTTCACAGTATCGCAGTATGTTAGGAGCTGGAAGGGACCTCGAAAGATCATCTAGTCCAACCCCCCTGCCACAGCAGGATTCTCTAAGACTAGGTCACAGCAAAGCTTCCCTGACCAGGAATTGAACCCAGGTCCCAGTGGTGACAGTGACAAATCCTAACCACTAGACCATCTCCTTTTGTATTCTAGAAGGCACCAAAATACTGATAAACAATCCATGGGTGCCTAATTATCTATTATTCTGCTCAAATCAAGATTTCATGCCCTTACAAAACAAAGGAGTCTTTCTCCTTTTTGGAAAGCCGCATGACATTGCATCACAGGCAGAGTATCACTCACAGACAGTGATCAAATCAAACCTGAAAGCACTAATGAAAACTTCATGCATCTATGCAGATTCAGATCAAACCAGAGAGCACAAAGCATCTAATGCACTGCCCCTCTCACTGAACTCAGGAGCAGAATGGGCTGCAGAGGGCACAGATCTGGATCTGCAAACAGCTATTTTCCTTAAAAAAAGTTCACTGAAGTTTTGTTCAATTAATTAATGTATTCTCAGTTTAGATCAGGACCAAGCACTATAGATCATGGAAGATGTAGTCATCCCCACAGAGATCTGCAGAGAAGCTCAACCACTTCAGTACTGTTGTGTCACAGGAGAGTGATAAAGAATCTCACTCATTTAGGCTCACTGATGTGGGATGTAGGACCATAGCACAGAGAAGGGGATACAGTTCAAAAGAGGCCACAGTAGCTCAGTTGGAAGATTATTTCCAGAATACTCAACAGTGTAGTAACTGCAGGGTACTCTTCCACTGATTCAGTAAAGCGTGAAAAGACAAGTTTGTGTTGCAAGACATTTTGCTGTCAGAGTAGGAGAAACTGCATTACCTACAGTTCTGAAAGTTGCTCAGTTCACATAGAACTTTAGTTCCATTCATGACAGAGCCTGGTTGATGCAAGAGTGAGAGGAGACAATATGCTTGGTGTCTGGTGTGTTTTTATGTGACTGAGATAAAAATAAACCAAAACTTGTAAAAGATGGTGCTATTCTTGGTGTCATTTGTTTATTGCTGTGGGGTCTTGTAATTTCACTGCACAAGACAAGATCTGTATTAAGCAATATTACGTTAAACAGTAACAGTGAGTACCAGTCCCTCTCCAAATGTTGCCACATGTCATGGCCTCTTAGCTCTTTTAAGTCACCGTGGTCTCATTTCTAACCACTTCTTGGCTTCCACTTCCTCATTATCCACCAGCAAGGGCTCTGAACTGAAAACATGGGAAGCTCTCTCACCAACTTCAGTTAGCTCAAGAAATTCTGCCCTAAACTCCCCTTTGAGGTTTCTTCATAGAAAGCATTTGCCACAGAACCATAACCACAAGCACAGCCTGGTCCACCATGAGATCCACATGAAGCACTGTAACATGTTTGCCCTCTGTGCTGCAGGAGAGATCAATTTGGCTTTAAAAATACTGGCCTGTGAACCAATTCCCCAGAGATTTAGTAGCTTGGGTACAAATACAGCGTGAAAATGTTTTCCACTGTGGCCTATTATCAAGCAGGGTCAAATAAACCACTAAGGTGGTATTTAATGGTAGATTTCTACTAAATGTCAGACCTCTGGCTTTGACATCTGTTTTGAGTTAGCACAGCAGCTGTTTGTAGCAGCTGCAGCAGTTGTGAATTTGCTGGGAGCAGCAAAGTAAAAAAGGAATGGATGGGAAGCCTTGTAGACTAAAAGGAAAGAAAAATTCCTTAAGGACAGCAATCATCAGGTATTCAGCAGAATTTCCCCCTCCAGAGTGAAATGGCTTTTGACAGCAACAGTCAGGTGTGCAAAATGCATGGAGGTCCTCTGTTCCTTAGGAAGTGCCAAGAACTGCCATAAGGTTAAACTAAAGAAACAAAGAAAACCTCCATAAAAAGTACATAGTAACAGAAGTTATTGCATCCGAGATCTGCTCAGGTCTCTGACACGATTTGTTTAACACACACTTCTCTAGAATACATTTTATTTTGTTATTCTCACTTTCAATCTACGTAGGTTTTGATGAGTGTGCCCTCTGTCCTCTGCAGCTCTTCTGGTATTGTATGGTCTGTGAATATAGCAGACTTCTACAGTATTAGTACTAATAAGTCTTGGGCACTTAATCCATCTTCCTTCTAGTTTTAATTCCTAAAGATAGTATGTATCACACGTTGTGCATTTTAACCAAGTAGTTTGAACTCACCTTTCAGATAGTATTTCATGAGCTCCTGTATCACAACACACTTTCAAATCTTTATTTGTCCAGCAGGTTGAGGGAGGTGATTCTCCCCCTCTACTCTGCTCTTGTGAGACCCCACCTGGAATATTGCGTCCAGTTCTGGAGCCCCTATTACAAGAGGGATATGGGGGTGTTGGAGTGAGTCCAGAGAAGGGCCACGAGAATGATCAGAGGACTGGAGCACCTCTCCTACGAGGACAGGCTGAGAGAGTTGGGATTGTTCAGTCTGCAGAGGAGAAGGCTCCGAGGAGACCTTATTGTGGCCTTCCAGTTTCTGAAGGGGGCCTACAAGAAAGCTGGTGAGGGACTTTTTAGGAGGTCAGACAGTGATAGAACCAGGGGAAATGGGTGTAGGCTAGACGAGGGTAGATTTAGGTTGGATATTAGGAGGAAGTTCTTCACTCTGAGGGTGGTGAGACAGTGGAACAGGTTGCCCAGAGAGGTTGTGGAAGCCTCATCCCTGGAAGCTTTTAAGACAAGGCTGGATGGGGCCCTGGACAACCTGATCTAGCGGATGGTGTCCCAGGCAGGGGGGTTGGAACTAGATGATCTTTAAGGTCCCTTCCAACTCCGACAATTCTATGATTCTATAACTGCCAGACTGGGACGACTGAGTTTCTTGCATCTGACAATTATTTAATTCTACTTAATCAGAATTAATATAAGAAAATGTGTTCTTTTTAGATCTGTGCTCATTGCTTGTTTGGGCTTATCATTCTGTTTCCTGAAAACCTACAAATACACCTTGAGATTCAATGCAACCTGTCATGCAAAGAAATAAACTCTTGCTTGCACCACATCTGAATCCTTACACTATGTCCTCTTCTCACGCTCCTTGACAAACTGCTTTCACTCTTTTGCAACTACACATCGATCTATAATCAATAATAATAATGATGATGACAAATAATCTATAATAAAAGTGGAAACCTGAGACACAGAGTTGCATCTTTCAACAGCACAAAGGCTCCTCATTCAATGGTTTGGTGAGACCAGTAAACCTTGTTTCCTTTTCTCCTTACCACAGTCTTGTAAATCTTAAGTCATATCCCTGATGCCATTGACTGACCATAACTTACTTCATCTCACAATGAAGGTCTAATGGGGCTGAGGCAAAATTAGTTGTGGATGTAAGCTTTGTTTATGCAAGTATCAGCTGAATGTAATTTAGTTGTTAAAATGGGAGCAGAAGAATACTCCAATAACTGAAGTTTCCATGAGATCTCAGCAAACTGATGATGTCACTAGTCTTCTATATCAATCAGTGAAAGGAAATCCATTTGCACTGGTTGTAGGACAAACTACAGACTGATCTCCACCTTAATTACACACAGGAAATGAATAGCGGTATTTCAAATACCTCATTAACCATTGCTTCACAAATGGCTCCTATTTTACTTGAAACTATGCTTGTTTTTAAAAAGAAACATTGCCAGTGTCATCAGCTATGACTATAAATGAGATGCTGCATTTGGTGAATATTTTAACATATGAAGTATTTACACCTAGACACATATGATCACACGAGATCATGCAAGATCTCCTAAACACAACATATTTACACAAATGATAGTCACTAATAAGAAAGTACTGTCTGTTTCAACCTTGTTTGCACAGCAACTTTTAAAATAAGTCCATTTTTATCTACATGCCAATATTTGAAAGATTTTTCATCTGTTATTTCTGATAATATTTAGGCAAAATGAGGACTGGACACATGACTTTTTCATATAACTTTGAGGTGGAGATGAATGTAGTTAAGAACATGCTGTATTAGATTTTCTTCAATATTCCAACTTTTGATCTACAGCATGAGGTCCTATGCAGTTTATACTGCTTTCTCCTTTTCCACTGGATATATGGTGAGAACTCAGCTTGCTCTGAAATCAAAGGATGGAGAAAACCTGGCTCTGCTGAAGTTCCTAGCATGATGGTTAACATATTTATCTACTAAAGAAGAACCTCTGGGTGATGTGTGAAACTTCTTCAAGGGGCTCTGTGATAAGACTGTGCTGCTACTGAAATCCACTTCACAGGCTGTCAATAGGCACTGGAACTTTCTTTTGCCAAGAGGTTTATGTCTGAGCCTTCTTTCACAGTCACGGATAATATTTCAAACTTTGCATCTCCTCCTAGGAATCTAAGCTGTATTTTTGGCAGCAGAGTATCTTCTCTGGGCTCAGGAAAGAACTTCTTAAATGAAAAAAGACTGAACAAATAAACGCCAGGAACACAAATGCTTTAGCAACAACAGGAATGAGCAAAATGGAAACAATGGAAGAAATGCTGTGGCTGTGTGCACAAGTGTAGCCTATGCTGCACAAACAAGCAGCCACTTGCTTTAGCTCCCTCACTCTGGACTGAAGTGTTACAAGGTCAAGACCTTTGACTCAGAACTCTTAATATTATTTCAAACCAGATTTTTCTTGGAGAAAGGTAAAGACAAGAAAAATGTGCTATGACATATTAAAAATAAATCAGCAAGAGGACTAACTGAACAGGACAGAAGCTGTGAGAAAAGGAACGTGGTAAAAGGGAAAAGAAGAAAATGGTCAGGGAAAAAAAAAAAAGAAGAGTCCCAAACAGATATTGTTTCTCAGCCATGTATCTAGCAAGGGATACCTGCAGAGGTAGCTTAAGGCAATGCTTCTCCAATCTAAACAAGACAGGTTTCCCTACAGCTACTGTTAAAATGAAAACAAATAGCAGCAAAAAAACTGAAACCAAAACATAACCTCCTGAAAACACCAAGGAACAGAAAGCGCTTTTATCTTCTTCCCTCTCATTTGCTGTAAGCAGCAGCACCCACCTCTGGAGCTGGGGAAGGAGTTGTTCAGCTGCTCCATCACTTCCTCCAGACCTGTGCTTGTGTCCTGGGGAGGGCTAAGCAGCTCATCCTCGCCTGCAAAGCAAATCCACATCACTGCATGAGAGCCACTATAGAACCACTTGCTAACAGCTTGCTACTGCATATGTCCTTCATGAAGCTAAGGCTGTTCACTCAAACACATTTTCTACTTACCAATACAATCAAAATTTTAAAGGTGAATTTTGTTGACTGTTATGTTTTTTTCCTTATAAAGATCTAAGTGAAATTAAACAATGAATTTTAAACAACTAACACTGACTTTAATTCATAAAGAGGGATATATGAAATAATCTGCTCTGGTAAGAGAAGTGGGGTAAAATGTCTGCTAGGAACATTTAGTTCCATAAATGACACTCGTTGTCATTCTATTAATGGAAAAAGAAATTGCTGGTGTGAGTGCTGCTATTGAGCAGCCTTCTAATAGTGCTGGATTCCTGTTAGCACTGCTTTGTCTAGCTGTGTAAATCAGTAGAAACCCAGATTCTCATCTGCATCAGTATTAATATTGCTGACAGTTTAATTGCATCAAATTGGCGCTCCAAGAACATACAATTGTACTGTAAAAGGGTTTAGCAGCAGTTTAATAAAGCAAAATACATTTCTCCCACTGAGTAATTTCTATAACCTGATTATAGGGCAGCAGCTTAATGGGAAATTCAATACATTTTATTTTTACTGAGGTTTTTCTTGGTCATGCTTTCAGGTAACTAAATCCATATGCTGATTTCACTGTAGACCCTAGTGTCCAATGCAAATAAATCATCTGAAAAAATAATATACCTAAAGGATATACTTTGAGTGTGATTCTCCTTTTTAACTAGATTTCTCTTACCCCTATTAACACATAAAAGCAATTTTGCCTGCTGAAATAACCATGAGAAGTGCATCCTTATTTTGGAAATGACTTAATGACCCTTTATTCTAACATGTCATGCGCTACTCCAGTAATAAACTGCCTAATTTTCTGTTAGCATTTACATTCTTTAAACATTGAGCTACTCCATGCTAGTGGAAAGCCTACTAAAAGAGATGCCAAAGGACCACTTCAGGACTGCATATATTTCCTATTATTAGGCCTAGTGTCGGCCTTACGTTAGGGCCAGGAGTTTCACAATAGTTATTACTGATCAAGAGTAATTTTTCCACTCCAGTACAAGAAGTAAAGTGTCTGCAAGAAGCACTTAATTCACAAAAGCAATGGTCTTCATATCAGCATCTTTTATTCCATTAATGGTCTAAAAATAGCTGCTGAGCCTACTTGCAGTTTGTTCAGCTTTTGACTAGTGCTGGGTTCACACAAATCAACTCACACCTTGAGTTACTTTCACATCAAGTGTTGCACCGATAGAGGTGCCTTAGCAGATGTCCTTCCAGGCTCTGCTGTATGTCAAGGTGAAAACTCAAGAGTGAAATCTTGCTGCTTCTGCCAGGAAGGATAAGGACCTTATCAATATGCCTGCAGAAAGCCACCTGGCCCCAAAGATTGAAAGAAGAGGGCAGTGTTTCCTCTGTCCTGGCCAAAAAGAACAGAGGACAGGTGCTGATTTCCAAATGTCCTGTTAAGTGCTGACACAAACTGAACTGTGCTGACCGTCAAGACTGCTGTATCTTTTATTTAAAACACATTTTTTCCCCCATTTGAGTATTTTTCCTGAGCATTTCCTTGTAAATGACAAAATAAGACATCAGCCAAGCAACCTGACATAAGTAAAGACATCTCAATTAGCTCTCTTTACCAAAATCAGTCTTCCTCATTTGCATTTCTACAAAACGCTTGGAGAGCTGGGTAGGTCTCAAATATTCTGGTCATACTTGAACAAATTAAAGTTCAGCCACATCCTCTTGGCTCACATGCCTCAGGGAACCTCCTCTACTGCTGCATTACTGGGGGAGAAGGGCCAAAGATCAGGACTTTTCCACTAGGACTCTAGGAGAAGAAAAGTTGGACTTTCCACTTTCCCAAGTGTATTTCAGGTTATCAAGGGAGAAGTTCTTCTACTTGTAAATTAGGTGTTAAATTAGGAGTGAGTTGCTCCTTTTTCCAAATGGCTGGGCAAAAGTGCTCATGGGACATCTTTTACAGTAATCTCTCCCTAAGAAAGGAGAGACACAGAGAAGCGCAGTGGGTCTACACTAAAATGAAAAAAAACTAAACAAAAAAGCAACTTATGGTCTCCTTTAAAAAAGAAAAACATATAAAAGCTACCACTACATTACCTCATTGCCTGAGAGGCCTACAGATCCTTAGCATTTCCTCAAAAATGATGACTCCCTCATTACTGGGCACATGCTTGCTGCATGGGAGCATTATTTACAACACTATTCTGGTCCCTCCACAACTCAAGAATATTTCAAGTCACACTTCAGAAAACTCAGGCTAGCAAGCTTTCTGGTGTGAAAGACAACTCAACAAACTGAACCAGCTGGTAGCTCAGTTTGTAATTCTTTTTATAAGCTCCATGCTGCAAAGAGTGTTGCTTGCTAGGTCTCAACATGATCACACTGAGAGGGCTTCAACATCTCATTGTCCTTCCACATACTGGCTCGATTGAACAAGCAAACCCAAATCATGTCTAAATACTGGTCTCAAAAAAGGTTTAGCAGCTTATATGATTATATGTGTTAATAAGTTAATTCCACTCTTGTAAGTTAAATGGGAATAACTTTATATTGAGCCAGATGAAAAGAAGTACATTATTGTATTTTGTTCTACTGAAGGATAAAATATAAAACAACAAGAATTTTAATCAGATGGCTGGGAACCACTGTCTTCCTATCTTCTCTTGTGTACTTAATTAACATTTTATGCCATTAAAATCACATTTCTTCAGAAAGCTAATGCAAATTACTCCACTGACACATTCTGTCTACTCTGTGTACGCCAAAATACTTATTCACTACTGATATGATTAAAGAAAGATCCAAATGAAATGGCTGCTACCTGCAGTCTATTCTCATCCTCAGCATTTCACAGAATCACAGAATATTAGGAGTT
>VWZX01005498.1:0-50317 GCA_013399015.1 Galbula dea
TTCCAACCGTAATGATTCTGTGATTCTGTGAAGACCTTGCCATAATCAAGGTATAACACACCTCTTTGCCCACAGTGACTGCCATTTCATCATAGAAAGCAACGAGGTCGATCAGGTTTGGCTTGCCCTTGGCAATTCCGCACTGGCTGCTCCAAATCAGCTTCTTGTGGTTTGCATAGTGAGAAAGTGCTTCCAAGAGGATTTTCTTCACAGCCTCCACATTGACTGATGTTTTGCTGGCTGGCCTGCAGCTACCTAGGTCTTCATTTTTGCCCTTCTTGAGGATGTGTGTGATATCACACAGTGATTCTTCCAGTCACTGGGAACTTTCCCCAGCTGCCATGGCCTTTTGAAGGCAATAGGGAGCAGCTTTGCAGTAACATTGCCCAGTTCCTTTAGCACCCTTGGATGCATCCTACTGGATTCATGAAACCCTGAGAACGTCCAATATTGTCTAATCTCGGAAGCTAAGAAGGGTCAGGCCTGGTTAGTACTTGGATGGGAGACAGCCTAGGAATACTGGGTGCTGTAGGCTTTCCTGCTCTGGCCCAGGGGTTGAACTAGATGATCTTTCACAGATCTTCCAACTCCTAACATTCTGTGATTCTGTGATCCCATGGACTCATGTAATGTCTGATTGACTAACTGACTAATGTCTAAGTGAATAGTGGTGTACCCCAAGGGTCGGTACTGGGTCCAATGTTATTCAATATACTCATCAATGACCTGGATGAAGGGTTAGAGTGTACCCTCAGCAAAACTGGGAGGAGTGGCTGACACACCAGAAGGCTGTGCTGTCATCCAGCATGACCTGGGCAGGCTGGAGAGCTGGGCGGGGAGAAATTTAATGCAATTTAACAAGAGCAAGTGTAAAGTCCTGCATCTGGGGAAGAACAACCCCATGTGTCAGTACAGGCTGGGGGCTGATCTGTTGGAAAGCAGCTCTGGGGAAAAAGACCTAGGAGTCCTGGTGGACAAGAGGATGACTATGAGCCAACAATGTGCCCTCGTGGCCAAGAAGGCCAATGGCATCCTAGGATACATTAAGAAGAGCGTGGCCAACAGGTCGACGGAGGTTATCCTCCCCCTCTACACTGTGCTGGTGAGGGTCCACCTGGAATACCACGTCCAGTTCTGGGCTCATCAGTTCAAGAAGGACAGGGAACTACTGGAGAGAGTCCAGCGCAGGGCCACCAAGATTATTAAGGGAGTGAAGCATCTACCCTGTGAGGACAGGCTGAGAGAGCTGGGTCTCTTTACCCTGGAGAAGAGGAGACTGAGGGAGGGCCTCATCAATGTCTACAAATATGTAAAGCGCGAGTGTCGGGAGGATGGAGCCAGGCTCTTCTCAATGTTGTCCAATGTTAGGACAAGAAGCAATGGGAGCAAGTTGGAGCATAGGAGGTTTAGTGTAAACATTAGGAAAAACTTTCTCACAGTGAGGGTGATGGAACACAGGAACAGGCTGCCCAGGGGGGTTGTGGAGTCTCCTTCTCTGAAGATATTCAAAACCCACCTGGACTCATTCCTGTGTGACCCCATCTAGGTGATCCTGCTCTGGCAGGGGGATTGGACTAGATGATCTTTCTAGGTCCCTTCCAACCCCTAACATTCTATGATTCTATGTTTCTAATTGGCTCAAGTGATTGTTCTCTTTTACTGTGGGTACTGCTTCACACCCACAGACTCTGCTAGCAGGCTCAGGGACCTGGCAACCCTGAAGGCAAACTCTCTCAGTTGAAAAGGACGGCAAAAAAAAAGGCATTGAGTGTCAGCCTTTTCCATGTGCCTTATCACTGGGTCCTCCCACGCCACCCTGAGCGGCTGGCACACACTTCTGCTACCACTGTACTTATAGAAACCTCTCAGGTTGTCCTTCACCTAACTTGCTAGTCTCCACCCCAGCTGAACTTTGGCTTTCCTCACTCTCTTCCTCCATGTATGGGCTATATTCCTCCCACATAGCCTGCCTCTGCTTCCGCCTCCTGTGTACTTCCTCTTCATGTTTGAGCTCAGTCAGAAGCTGCACATTCATCCATGTTGGCCTGTTGCCATGCTTGTTCAACTTCTTGCATGTGAGAAGGGACCATTCTTGTGTTCTGAGGATGCTGTCTTGAAGACCAACCAGTTCTCCTGGGCCCCTCTGCCCTACAGAGCAGTTTCCTGTAGGAAACTAATAGCCTAAGACCTGCCATTCTGAAGACCAAGATTGTAATTCTGAAGTTCATCATGCTCCCTCCTCTCAGGATCTTAAACTTAACAGTCACCTGGTTGCTGCAGACAAGGCTATCTCCACTCTTTAACCAAATCTCCCTTTTAATTTTGAATAACAGATCCAGAGTATATCCTTGTATCATTGATCATCCACATTAACCTTTTTTTTTAATTAATTTTAGAAATCTTATGGATCACTTACTTCCAGTCATTTTAGGTTGGTTCATGTCACCTATGAGTACCAAGGCCTGGGATTGCAAGGCTTTTTCCAACTGCCTGAAGAAGGCTTCATCTATCCCCTCTTCTTGATCAGTAGGTCTGTAGAAGATGCCTTCTAAAACATCATCTGTGCTGGTCTATTCTCTGCTCCTTACCTGCAAGTTCTCTACTTGCTCATCACTTGCCCCAGGGCAAAGCTAGATTCAGCCAAGCTAAGCCTTTACATAGACCACAATCCCTTGTCTTAATTTTCCCCACTGTATTTCCTGAAGAGCCTCTATCAATCCATCGCAGCACTCCAGTCAGAAGAGTTGTCCCACTACACCTCCATAATCCTAGCAAAGTCATAGCTCTGCAACTAATTTGTCCTGCTTGTTCCCCATACTATGTGGTTTTGTGTACATGTATTTGAGATGGGCCCCAAACCCTGCTGCATTTACACAAGCAGTGAGAGCCTCCCTTGCCAAGCTTGTCACCTAAACACTTCTGCTTTGCCCCTTGTGACCTTTCCTCTTCAGGTTATGGTAGCCTTCCATCCCCAGTTTAACACTCTCCTCAGTAGACTAGCATGCCTAGTTTGCAAAGACACTCTTGCCCCACTTGGTTAGATTTATTTCATCCCTGTTGACTAGCTCTCATTCCTCCGGTCACAGAAGACTGTCTGCAACACAAGCCATACAGCCAGGCATGGTCCACATCTACCCAAGCTTCCCTCCTCCTTGTAAGGATTGGGAAGGTCAGATCAGAGCTCGACATCCTTCACTCTCGCCTCCAGACTTCTGTAGTCTCTTTTGTTATGCTCCACTCTACATCTGAAGCAGTACTGTTGGAGCCCACAAGGAAGGGGAAGGAGAGGTCCATGTTAAAAGACTGGACAAATCTTGGCAGTGCATCTGCCCAACAATTGCAGAACCTGGCACCTACCAGAACACAAAACTCCTCAGACATCAGATGGGGTCAGAAGATACATGTCTCTATGATCCACAAGAGGAATCTCCAGTAACTGTGATTGGTACCCATTGCTTCTGACATCTGGCACTGCACTGTTGCTACGGTATGGTGACACCTGTTATGGAACAGGGAAGCATAACAGCACATAAGATATTCTGGATGGCAAAAGCCATGATACCTCAGTGGTCAGGGATGCCTCCTGTGGCTGTTCACTCGACTCTTGCTCACATTTTGGCTAACGCGCAGCTCATGCTAGGGCCTGATGTATGCTGGGAGCAGTGCCATTCAGTCAAAGCAAGGGCAACATGTAAGCAGCACACAATGGACAAGGAAGAGATAAAGAACATTATGCAGCCATTACCATCTGCAGCCACAATTCTTGCATTTGCAATTGTCTGGCAGGCTCTTCAGAATCCTCTCTAAACAAGAGAGGAAGAAATACATCAGCTTATCCAAAAGGTTTTTGAAGCTGATTCAACAGCAGACAGACAGCTAAGGTTTTACTGCTTCCCAATGTGATACAGGAGACATTCATAGAATCATAGAATCCTCAGAGTTGGAAGGGAACTCAAAGATCATCTAGCTCCAACCCCACTGCCTAGCAGGGACACCATCCACTAGATCAGGTTGCCCGGGGCCCCATCAAGCCTGGCCTTAAAAGCTTCCAGGGATGGGGTTTCCACAACCTCTCTGGGCAACCTGTTCCACTGTCCAACCACCCTCATAGTGAAGAACTTCCTTCTAATATCCAACCTAAATGTACCCTCCTCTAGCTTCCACCCATTTCCCCTGCTTCTATTACTGTCTGACCTCCTAAAAGTCCCTCACCAGCTTTCTTGTAGCCTCCCTTCAGATACTGGAAGGCCACAAGAAGGTTTCCTCGGAGAACAATCCCAACTCTCTCAGTCTGTCCTTGTAGGAGAGGTGCTCCAGTCCTATGATCATTCCCGTGGCCCTTCTCTGGACTCGCTCCAGCACCCCCATGTCCCTCTTGTAATAGGGGCTCCAGAACTCTACGCAATATTCCAGGTGGGGTCTCACAAGAGCAGAGTAGAGGGGGAGAATCACTTCCCTCACCCTGCTGGCCACGCTTCTCTTGATGCAGCCCAGGATATGGTTGGCCCTCTGTGCTGCAAGCTGCAAGTCCTGGGTCCCCCTTCCCTCTAGGGCTTCGTCCCACAGTACTTTGTCCATCAGATCCTTGGGCGTCTGGTCAGGTGGCCTATAACAGACCCCAACTGTAACATCACCTACTCCTGTCCTCCCTTTAATCCTAATCCATAAACTTTCAACCAGTTCATCATCCTTCCCCAGGCTGAGTTCCATTGACTCCAGCTGATGTCTCATGTAGAGGGCAACACCTCCTCCCCTGCCTATCCCTCCTAAATAGCTTGTACCCATCTATTCCTACACTCCAATCATGGGAATCATCCCACCAGCTTTCTGTAACCGCCACTATGTCATGTCTCTCCAACAACATTATGGCCCTTAGTTCATCCTGTTTATTGCCCAAACTGCATGCATTTGCACAGAGGCACTTCAGTTGGGCTGGACGTGTCCCCTTCTTAGGCGAACCTCCCTTGATTTCCTTGGGGCGTCTTGGTGCATCATCTCTGGCTTGCCTCAGGGTATCAACTTGAGACCTCCATCCTTCTACCCCTGATGTGCTGCACTGCTGTTTGTCACAAGCAAGCATAACATTCCTAACTCCTTCCCCCTTCAAACTTAGTTTAAAGCCCTATCAATGAGCCCTGCCAACTCCCGCCCCAGAATCTTTTTACCCCTCCGGGACAAGTGCACCCCATTTGTTGTTTGCAGCTCTGGTGCCTTGTATACTGACCCACTATTGTAAAACCCAAAGCCCTCTTGATGACACCAGTCCCGGAGGCATGAATTAACCTGTTGACTCTTACTATGTATTCCTTCATCCATAGCTGATGTCAAGGGGATGGAGAACACCACTTGAGATCCTGATCCCTTTACCAGTTGCCCCAAAGGCCTGAAATCTCTCTTAATTGATCGTGAGCCTCTCATTGCAACATCATCACTACCCACCTGAAAGATCAGGAGTGGGTAATAATCTGCAGGATTCACAAGGGTAGGAATTTTATTTGCAACATCCTTTACCTGGGCACAAGGGAGACAGCAGACCTCCCTATGAAGCAGGTTTGGTCTGCATATCGGGCCCTTTGCTCCACTCAGTAGGGAGTCACTTATTACAATAACCCATCTGGTTTTGTTTTTATTGCCTGTTTTTGTGACTGGCTTGAGACGGGTTGGCCTTGGTGGCATTTCTGGCCCTTGTGAGCCCTCATCTTCACCCACAACCCATTCCTCCTGCAGAACCCCGTATCTGTTCTGTAGGGGTGCTATAGGCTGTGTACTTCTCAAAGATATGCACTTCTTCCTTTTTTTTCGTTGGGCAGAGACCTGCTCCCAGGAACCCTGCTGTGTTGGGTCACTACAGGAAGACTGGGGAGCTTGCTGATGAGAAGATATAGAATTCTTTGCTCCACCAGAAGCTGCCTTCTGTTCCATTTTTGAGAAGACCTGTTTGTGGGAGTGATCGATTTCCTTCTCACTTTCCCTGATGTTTCTCAACCTACTCACCTCTTCTCTGAGCTCCACCACTTCATCCTGGAGCTGCGCCACCCAGAGGAGTAGGTCCTCAATCTGCTCACACCACATGCAGCCATTGTCAGCGTTACCCCCTGCCACTAGTGAAAGCCTGTGGCATTCCTCATAGCCTGTGACCTGGATGCCATTATCCCTTTTGGAGGGTGCTGGAAGCACAGCCTTCCTCCTCTGAGTAGCCACAACTCTCCTTGAGCAAGTTGCAGTGCTTCGCATCCTGCCCTCATTGCTCGCCCGCCTGCTTACCCTGCCTGTGAGAACTGATGTGCAAACTGACGTTCTTGTCCCTGTTTGCTTGCCCCTGTTTGCCGCGCTCCGGGTCACTCGCACTCCTTAGAGATTTTTAATCTCCCCTGTGGTGGTTCCTGCTCCGCCCCTTCCTTGGCTTGATTAGGATTCATGGAGGACCTCGGCAGATCTTGGCCGGGGCATGGTGGAGGCGGGGGAGGCTCAAACATGGTGCCTGCTCGGCACCTTCACCGTCTGGGCTGCTGCTGTTGCTGCTTCCAAGATTAGTTGCTAATGTCCGGCTCCACTCCTTCCTCAGCTTGATTGGGGCTCGTGGAGGGCCTCGGCAGATCCTGGCCAGGGTACAGTGGGGGCAGGGGAGGCTCAAATGCGGTGCCTGCTTGGTACCTTCATGGTCTGGGCTGCTGCTGTTGCTGCTTCCAAGATTAGCTGCTAATATCCAGCTCCACTCCTTCCTCGGCTTGGTGTGTCAGCAGTCACACTAAAGCTTTCTGGCTGAAACCTGAACCAAGTCTACAAGCCCTACAGTCTGACTTAGTATTTCCAGAACACAGACTTCTCAAATCAAAACAAGCATTAGAATGTTTTGAATTTGAATTAGAATGTCCCAACCTGCAACTTCCCTCCTTTTGAGCTCTGTGTACTGGTTTGGGTTAGAACAGAACTAATTCTGTTCAGTGATTTTATTTTCTAAAAGTATTCCATCCCATATACATCATATTCAGTATATAACTGGGGGTCAGTCCCCCTTGCTAGATTGCTCTGCATCAGGCACTTGAGGATGACTCCTAAGTTCCTGCATTGGGTACTAGGACCCTGCCCCCAGCGGAGTCGGATTCATGGTGGCACCTGGACTCGTGGTCTGCTACTTGGAGGTCTGGTATTGGGACATCTGCTGCTGCAGCTTAGCTGGTGACATAGTTATCATTGAAAGGGGGTTTGATTTCGGTATAGGGTCCTGTATATATTTATATATATTTCATTTAACATTGTTATTATTATTATTACTAAAGTAGTTTTAGTTTTATTTCCCAATCCACAAGTCTCTTTGTCTCCCTTATCCCCTTGGGGGGTAATAAGGAGCGTCTGTCCGTGGGTTGGTAGTTGGCTCAGCCTCTACCCTCAACACTCTGCCTCCTGCTTCATACCTTGCCACCAAGCAGGAGAGAATATTGTGATCCCTCTGCTCTCCCACTAATTTTTTCACTTCTCCAACTCTCTCCAGGACTATACATACAATAGAAGCATAGACAAGTTTCACACTGTTGGCTCATATTCTCCTCCTCTTCTTCTCCCCCTGCTGCTTGTATATTATTATACCTCTGCACCACCTACTTGTTCTAGAGCAAGCAGCAGTCACAAGTATTGAGGCCATGTTACTGAGAACACAGTTGTGATGGGCAGGGCACGTCTCAAGGATGAAGGACCACCGCCTCCCTAAGATCTTGCTTTATGGTGAACTTGCCACCAGCTGCCGCAAGAGAGGAGCCCCAAAGAGAAGATACAAGGACTCCCTGAAACAACATATCAGCCTTGGCCATAGATCATCATAACTGGTCTACTCTGGCCTCCAAGCGGGACGCCTGGAGACACACCATCTATAACGCTGCGGATGCTTTTGAGAAAGCACTCAGGACCACCTTTGAGGAGAAAAGACAACGCAGAAAGAATCGTGCCTTGCTGAACACACCATCTAAGGAATCTTTCTGCTATGCCTTTTGCAACCGGTCATGCCTATCTCATATTGGCCTTTTAAGCCACCAACGGGTGTGCAACAAACGTGGGTAGAGCCCTTCCCAAATCTTCTTTTGCGAAGCCTAGCCATGATGACGCACCACCTACAGGATACTATCTTGCTTCTGCAAAGCTCTCTTGTCACCCTGTCATTCACAAAGGAATAGCAGCCATTGATCATTTCAATATCTGATTGCTGAAATAGAAAAAATGGAATCAGGAGTGAGGCCTGGAAGAATGTGAGCAATTCAAAGGAAGAATCACTGGACAGACGAAAAACGACTGACTAAAGGAAAAAAAGAAAGGTTCATTATTTCAAGCCTGCATCAAAACTACCACTTGTTTCAAATGAGAGTACAAGAGTAATGAAATAAAATTATGACAGACTTGGAACAAACAAAAACCAAAGACCAGACTACATGATAATTATTCCCAGATTTCCAATGTTCTGGGATTCACATGGTGTATTAAATGTATTTTAAGATGTCTTTGCTTTAGTCTTTTTGGTATTTCACACAGCACCTTAGAACTACTTAATGAAGGTCTAAATTCATTTACTTCTACTCTTCTTCATTTGTATACACTACTCTTCATGAATGTTTCTATGTTCTAACCACCCACAAGAGCTTTCCTTATATTTTCCTGACTGTACTTCTAGGTAGTACAATTCCTAGCAGAAACAATGACAGCGCCACACAAGAGTACACAGTAGTGCAATGCTCAGCTGTTGCATAATCTTTGCTCCTACCTAGTTTAGCAAAGTTGCTGCCTACAGGTCCATAGAAGCACACTGCTTGGGTTTGTGGATTGTAAAGGGAAGCAGGTGAATATAACAACACTGCAGAAGAACAAAGGACGTCTAAAACAATCAATCCATTAGATCAGTAACATACCGTTACTCCAGATATAATTGGGGCTTTTCCTTCAATTAGTTTATATATTTCTTGAACTGCTTCCTCATCACTCTTGTCTTTAAATCGCTTCTTGGAGAGTTCTTGAAGAGCTTCCTTAAACTGCTCAAAAGTGATAGTTCTGGAAGACTTTCCCCTATTGAGACACACAGAAATTGAAAGAAATTACAAGAGATCACAAAAATTACAAAAATGGAATGGCTTTAGTTTACCACAGTGAACAACAGATAACTGCAACAGAACAGGAAGACCCACACAGACCATTTATGATGTCAAATAAAACATATCCCAGGAACATCACTTTCTTTTTTAATGTATATCAGTAGGACAGCGTTTTAGAAACGTCCCTTGATGAATGTTCAGAAATAAAGAGGAAATAAAGGGACTTGGCCTGCTGTCAGAACACCTGCAGCTCATCAAATCAAATACAGTCTCATTTGGTTGATCGCTTCTAAAGCCTGCATGCATAGAAGACAAGAACTTAAGTATCTCAGGTTAGTTTTGTTATTTAATATTTTTTCCTCTTTGAATAACCAATTATGACATACTATTCATAGGTCACTATTTATATATTCACAATAAATTCAGAATAATGCTCTTGTGTAAAGCAAACTATTGAAAAGCATTTAAAAACTGAAATTCCTACTCTGTTAAAGACTGGCAAACTTTAAAGTGACACATTTATATTTAATACCTTTCACCTTCATAAAACATACACAGGTTCATAGAAAACACAATACAGCAGTCTGATAAACTTATAAAACCCCCAGAAATCCAACAGTGAGGGTGACAGAGCACTGGAACAGACTGCCCAGAGAGGTTGTGGAGTCTCCTTCTATGGAGGTATTCAAGACTCATCTGTACGCGCTTCTGTGTGACCTGGTCTAGGGAATCCTGCGGTGGCAGAGGGGTTGGACTAGATGATCTTTCGAGGTTCCTTCCAACTCCTAATATTCTGTGATTCTGTGAAGCTGAAGACATGCTGTTGTTCTCACTAATAGGAAGCCTGTGTTTCCACACTAGTAAATTACTTGCTTAGCTTCACTTTTAGGTAAAAAGATTTTGCTATAGCAGTGTACAGTGAAAAATCTGACAAGTGGGAAATTCACACTTTACAAACACGTATTTATACAGTATTTATACAGTCACTCCTGCAGATCTTTTACACCCATCAGGCCAAAGGGTTGAAGTGTTAAAACTCTCACAAAGAAATCCAGCTTTCACTACAAAGATGTGTTTAATCCAAAGGAGATTAATACAAGTCTATTTTCTAGCATTTTAGAATATTCAGTTTAAGCAGGAGGTAATGTAGTGGGGTACACACTGTTCCTTTATTTTCTCTAATATGAAACTATTTTTAGTGTTCCTCACTTTAAAATTCAGGTGTGAGGCCACAGCATTAGTGATATTACTCATAATTGAAAAAAAAAAAATTTCCATGAATTCTATCACATATGAAATACACCTTATCATGTATAATTAAATTATAGATTCCCTAATCTTTAGAACAAGAATTACATACCAAAAGTAATTCATACTTTTTAAGCTAAAATTTAATGGATCATACAGAAAAAAACCTCAAAAATATTTTTCTGATACTTACATTGAAGCAACCTTAAATACTAACCATCTTTAAGAGCAGATGATGTTTTCAATAATGCACAACTTTATGAAACCCTCAAATAAATATTTGAGGGTCCATGTTTCTGGGATACATGCTACTACTACATGAGTTTTGTTTGCCACTTCAACATTTATTTTTATGCCAATTTAGAGAGTATTTAAAGCAAATCAGAAAAAAAAACCCACTCACCACACAACCCATACTAGTCTTTTCAACAGTGACAGCTGTTTATACAGGAACAAACAAGAGATAAAAGGATAAAGTATGAACTGGTAACATAAATCTCAGGCTAGAAAAACTACAGATAGAAATCTCAGAAATCTAATTCTAATTCAAGTGTCCAAAGAGCCACTGCAAAGGGCAATTCATCTGTCTATTATTGATTTATCTTTGATATTCTCTCAGATACCTTTAGAGGTCAAATCCCTCTCAACTGGAGGGTTCCTTCACTAATGAAATGGGGAAGTGAGATTTCTCAGTTTGACTTAGTTAGGAAATGACTCTTACTCCAATTAATTAAACACAAAACGAAATTTCACCTCAGGCTTTTAAAACAAGGGGAAATTGGTTATTTAGAACAAAATTCAACAATAACAGAAGCCTTTACATACCGTTCATTAATAGTATCCTTTATTTCCAACACAGTCCAACATGTAGCAAATCCTTATATCCCTCACACTCCCTATTTTGGCCAGAAATAAACTTTATCTGTTCTTTGACCAAACTTCACTGTTTGCACCTATTTTTATGCTTTAGGTGAAGCATATACTGGAGTATCTTATGGAATTACCTTGTAACAGAACAACATCGGGGGGAATGGAGGCAGATCCCTCCCCAGAGAGGCGGGAGAGGCAAGAGAGACCTCTCCCATCCTCTCCTGTCTTCCCAGTCACCCATACACAACAGGTATGAAGCTCTAGAAAAAGAAGGCCAGGCAAAGGCGGAAGACAGATACCTAAATGAAATGGGTGTGTGGAGGAACACTCATGGCCATGGTGGAAGATGAGTGCCTTCCTTGCCTGGCTCATCTTCCCAGGTGCCTCTGAGAAATAGATATGAGACCCTGCTGGAAGACAGCCAGTCTAATGAGGATGTGGATGACAGGCAACCTGTACCAGAGGTTTTAGTGCAGTCAGTTAAGCTTTCTGGACATATAACAACCTCTTCCACAAAGAAGAAGAGAAGAGTTGTGGTTGTTGGAGAATCGCTCCTAAAGGGAACAGAGGGTCCAATATGAAGGGTTGATCCTCTCATGGGGAAGTCTGAAGTCTTCCTGGAGCTTGAATCAGGGATGTTGCTAGGGACCTTCCTAACATAGTGAAGTCATCAGACATTTATTCTTTACTGATCTTCCAGATAGCTGGGGAGGAAGCTGCATCCTGTAGTCTGAGGGGAATGAAGAAAGATTTCAAGGCCTTAGGACAGTTGGTAAAAGGGTCTGGGGCCCAGGTTATTTTCTCTTCCCTACTTTCAGTACCTGACCATGATATGGAATGGAGTAGAAGAATCCAGTCCATAAATACCTGTCTCTGAGACTGGTGTTACAGGGAGGGCTTTGGGTTCTTTGGTAATGGCTGATTTTACAAGATACCAGGCCAGATGATAAAAGTTAGGAAAAGCTTTTCTTGCAAGGATTCTAGGACGAGGGTTCATCCATAAAGGTTTAAACTAGTTTTGAAGGGGGATGGGGTTGTTGCCAGGTCTGCACCACTGGGGCAGTGTTCCAGTATTAATAAAGACCAGAAGGCCTCCCATCCCCTAGGGTAGAATTGGCATGCTCAGCTCACTCCCTGAAATGCCTATATACCAATGCAACCACCATGGTGTACAAACAGAAGGAGTTAGAAATCCATGTGCAGTCAAGGAGTTATGATCTGGTGGCAATTTCAGAGACATGGTGGGACAGCTCTCATGACTGCAGTGTGCTCATGGATGGGTATGTCTTTTTTAGGAAAGACAGGTCTACAAGTCAAGGTGGTGGAGCTGCTCTTTACATGAGAGAGCAACTAGAATGTATTGAGTTCTGTCTGGGGATGGATGAGATGTGAGCTGAGAGTTTGTGGGTGCGAATTAAGGGGCAGGCTGGCATGGGTGATACTGTTGTGGGTGTTTATTACAGGCCACCCGATCAGCATGAGGAAGTTGATGAGGCTTTCTCCAGGCAGCTGACAGTAGCCTCACAATCACAGGCACTGGTTCTTATGGGGGACTTTAACGACCTAGATATACGCTGGAAGGACTATTCAGCCAGCCATTCACTGTCCAGGAGGTTCTGCCAGTGCATTGATGATAACTTCTTGATGCAAATGCTGGATGAGCCCACTAGGAAAGGAGCACAGCTGGCCCTGATATTCACTAACAAGGAGGGTCTGATTGAAAAGGTAAATGCTGAGGGCTCCCTTGGCTGCAGCGATCATGAGATGGTGGGCTTCAGGGTCTTGTGCAGTAGGAACAGAATACCAAGTAGGACCACAAACCCGGACTTCAGTAGGGCCAACTTTGATCTTTTCAAGAAATTGCTAGAGGAAATCTCTTGGGACAGGTTACTAGAAGATAAAGGGGCCCAAGAGAGTTGGTTAACATCCAAGCACCACTTCTTCCAAGCTCAAGATCAGAGCACCCCAACAGGTAGAAAATTGGGAAAGGGAGCTAGGAGACCCATGTGGTAAAGTAAGGAATTGCTGGGCAAAATGCAGTGGAAGAAGAGAGTCTACAGATCACGGAAGGAGGGGATGGCCACATGGGGAGAGTATAAGACTGTTGTCAGAGGATGTAGGGAGGCAACTAGGAAAGCCAAGGCCTCTCTGGAATTAAATCTTGCGAGGGAGGTCAAGGACAATAGGAAGGGCTTCTTCAAATACATTGCCCAAAAAAAAGAATACTAGAGGCAATGTAGGCCCCCTGCTGAATAAGGTGGGTGCCTTGGTGACAGAAGATACAAAGAAGGTGGAGTTACTGAATGCTTACTTTGTCTCTGTCTATACTCTTAGAGACTGTCCTCAGGAGCCTCAAACCCCTGAGACTCCAGAAAAAGTTAGAATACAGGAAGAGTCTTCCTTGGTTGATGAAGACCGGGTTAGGGAGCAGTTAAGCCATCTGGACATTCATAAATCCATGGAATCTGATCGGATGCACCCACGGGTGTTGAGGACACTGTGAGAAGTCATTGCCAGGCCACTCTCCATCATCTTTAATANTGGGAAAGGGAGCTAGGAGACCCATGTGGTAAAGTAAGGAATTGCTGGGCAAAATGCAGTGGAAGAAGAGAGTCTACAGATCATGGAAAGAGGGGATGGCCACATGGGGAGAGTATAAGACTGTTGTCAGAGGATGTAGGGAGGCAACTAGGAAAGCCAAGGCCTCTCTGGAATTAAATCTTGCGAGGGAGGTCAAGGACAATAGGAAGGGCTTCTTCAAATACATTGCCCAAAAAAAAGAATACTAGAGGCAATGTAGGCCCCCTGCTGAATAAGGTGGGTGCCTTGGTGACAGAAGATACAAAGAAGGTGGAGTTACTGAATGCTTACTTTGTCTCTGTCTATACTCTTAGAGACTGTCCTCAGGAGCCTCAAACCCCTGAGACTCCAGAAAAAGTTAGAATACAGGAAGAGTCTTCCTTGGTTGATGAAGACCGGGTTAGGGAGCAGTTAAGCCATCTGGACATTCATAAATCCATGGAATCTGATCGGATGCACCCACGGGTGTTGAGGACACTGTGAGAAGTCATTGCCAGGCCACTCTCCATCATCTTTAATAAGTCATGAGGAACAGGAGAGGTGCCTGGCAATTGGAGGAAGGCAAATGTCACTCCAGTCTTCAANTGGGACCAGTACTTTTCAATCTATTCATTAATGACCTGGATGAGGGAACAGAGTGCGCTGTCAGCAAGTTTGCTGATGACACTGAACTGGGTGGAGTGGCTAACATACCACAGGGTTGTGCTGCCATTCAGCAAGGCTTAGACAGGCTGGAGAGTTGGGCAGGGAGAAACTGAATGAGATTCAACAAGGCCAAGTGTCGAGTATTGCACCTGGGAAAGACCAACCCCGTGTATGAGTATAGGTTTGGGACTACTCTGTTGGAGAGCAGTGAAGGGGAAAAGGATCTGGGGGTCCTGGTAGATTGAAGGATGACCATAAGCCAGCAGTGTGCTCTTGTGGCCAGGAGGGCCAACGGGATTCTGGGGTGTATTAGAAGGGGCGTGGTCAGTAGGTCAAGAGAGGTTCTCCTCTCCCTTTACTCTACCATGGTGTGGCCGCATCTGGAATCTTGTGTCCAGTTCTGGGCCCCTCTATTTAAGAAGGATAGGGAACTGCTGGAAAGAGTCCAGTGCAGAGCCACAAAGATGATTAAGGGGATGGAATATCTTCCTTATGAGGAAAGGCTGAGGGAGCTGAGTCTCTTCAGCTTGGAGAAAAGGAGCCTAAGGTGTGACATCATTTATGCTTATAAATATGTGAAGGGTAGGTGTCAGGAGGATGGGGTCATGCTCTTCTCAGTGAAGCCCAGTGACAAGACAAGAGGCAATGGTTGTAAGCTGAAGCATAGCAGGCTCCATGTGAATAAATGTAGAAACTTTTTCCCAGTTCAGGTGCCAGAGCACTGGAACAGACTGCTCAGAGAAGTTGTGGAGTCTCCTTCTATGGAGGTATTCAAAACCTGTCTGTGTTACTTGGTCTAGGGAATCCTGCTGTCAGAGGGGTTGGACTAGATGATCTTTCGAGGTCCCTTCCAATTCCTAACATTCTGTGATTCTGTGAACAAGACAGTGGAAATGAAAAATATAATCTAGTATCTCATTCATCAGAAAGAAGAAGAAGAAACCACAATTAAGTACTTAGAATTTGTCCAGGATTTTCCTTAGAAAGATTAACATCCCACTTCTTTCGAAACATGTCCAAGAACTTTTAACTATCTCAAGAGGTCAGGACTTCATTTTGGTTTGTCTCTGATGTAAAAAAAGATGGCATTGGCAATCACTGCAAAGCTTCATCATAACACAACACTAAAGGCCTTGTTCACTACAAACTCACAGCAAAATCTAACATGAAGACCTTTCAAATGTAATTTTCTGTAGGGCATAGGCTACCTGGAATTCTCTGATCAGGACTGCTACAGTTTTATACTGAATCATCCATCAGGATCATCACAATGGGAAAGGGACTAAGCACTTTCAGCAAAAATGGTTGAAGTTCGTGTTGACTCCTTATATCTTTATTAACACATGTAGAATTTTTAGTTCTGCACTTATCAAACAGAAGAGTACAACTGGTTTTTTATATATATATTTTTTTTACTGTATTAAAAGGAAAAAAATAAATAAATGAGGGTGCCAAGAAGAACAAAGAGCATCTTCTGGTCTAAGACATAGCCATTCCTACCTCTAACATTTGGTCTTCTCATGACACTAGCATAGGGAAAGGAAATGAGGTGTTTTTTTCCCTTCATCTTAAGGTATAACCACAAATTGGATACATATATGTGTCCTAGTTGGGTTAGAACAGAACTAATTCTGTCCAATGATTTTACTTTTTAGCTGAAGTTCCTCTAAGGAGCTGCACTTTCTAAAACTAACAGCATGTTTTCATAGACACTGCCAGCTTTTAGCAGTAATAGGGCCTAATGTTTAGATTTACTAGCAGGTATTGGTATGCAAAGCAAGGTCACTGCTAAAACTTGTGTCCCATGTTGGGGGGGTGCAGGGTAAGGGCTCCACCTTCTAGGAGGAGCAGACAGGACAGGTGACCCCAAACTGACAAACTAAAGTATTCCATCCCATATATGTCATATTCAATTTATAAACTGGGGGTCAGTTCCCCATTGCTAGATTGCTCTCGATTGCTAGATTGCTAGTTTTTTGTTCTCCCTTCTTGGTTCCCTTTTCTCCTGTGCTTCAATGATCCCTAAGTTCCTGCATCCAGTACCAGGATCCAGTCCCTGAGCTTGACTTGTCTGCTGCTGAGGCCTACTGCCGCAGTATCAGTGGTGACGGAGTTACCACCAAGGGGGGTTTGGGTTCAGTATTGGGTTCTGTACATATTTATATATATTTCATTTATCATTATTATTATTATTAGTTTTATTTTTATTCTCCAATCCACAAGTCTCTCTGTCTCTCTCTTATCCCCTTTTCCTTCCTGTTGTGGGGGACAAGAGGGGGTAACAGGGAGCATCTGTCATTGGGTTGATGGTCGGCCCAGCCTCGTCCCTTGACAATATGGACAATGTAGTATTCTGCTGAACCTAAAAGAAAAACAAATGTGCATCATGGCAGATAATCTGTACCAGCAAAAAAAACATTAAGTGGAATGAAACTAAAAATAGGATTGGAAGTAAACGAATTTTTGGAACTACATCCCAAGTAAAAGTTCGCTAAATAAAGCAGCTTTAATATTGAAATTCATTACCTTTTCCTATACTCAAAATATACTTTATCTCTCTTCCCCCCAGTCTGTTAATATATTATCAAATCCATTTGAAAATTATCATCATTAACTCAAAAATTCTACAGTTGCTATGTACACCAAGTCTTCTGGAAAACCATAAGAACAAAATTTTTGATTAACTCACAACATTCTAGCACTTTAGGTATGCCATGTATGATACATCTATACCACATATTATAGCATCTAAACTACCAAGTAGCAATGCTACAGTCACTCTTGTCTCTAGAAACAGGTCCCAACTATCTCTAAGCAGCTGCTGTTATTATTGTTACTCAGCAGGACAGCATGCTCCTACCCTTTCTTCTATCTGTACAGTCATAGGTTGAATGCGGAGAATAAAACAGACTGAGAAGGTAGAAATGACAGAGGCAAAGTCTATCAACAGACCTACATAGCTCTTGATGAAAATACTCTTACACCACTGGATCAGCACCCTCCAGGTCCACAGAAATTACTTGTGGAGAATGACTTGGGGTACTAGCAAATTAAAAATTGGACAAGAGTGGCAATGTGCACTCTCAGACCAGAAGGGCAACCGTACGTACCCCCAGGTTGCATCAAAAGAAGTGTAGCCAGCAGGTCAACAGAGGAGGTCCACTTTTGTGAGACCTCACCTGAAGTACAGTGTCCAGCTCTGGAGTCCTCAGCACAGGTAAGACATGAACCTGTTGGAGCAGATCCAGAGGAGGGCCAAAGAAGCGATCAGAGGCCTGGGACACCCCTCCTATGAAGAAAGGCTGAGAGGTGGAGTTGTTCAGTCTGGAGAAAGATCTGGGGAAACTTTATTATAGCTGTTCAGTACTTAAAGGGGGCTTATAAGAAAGGTGAGTGCAAATGTTTTATTAGGGCCTGTAGCAATGGGACAAAGGGTAATGGCTTTAAACTAAGAGGGATTCAGATTCAGAGTAGACATAAGGAAGAAATTTTTTACAATGAGGATGATGAAACACTGGAACAGGTTGCATAGAGAAGTGTTAGATGCCCCATCCCCGGAAGCATTCAAGGTCATGTTGGAGGGGGCTCCGAGCAACCTGATCTCGCTGAAGATATCCCAGATCACTGAACGGGGATTGGACTACATGACCTTTAAAAGGTTCCTTCCAACCCAAAGTATTCTATGATTCTATGATAATACCATGAACATCGTGTGAGGCGCAAAGCAGTTGTACCTTCAGTTTACTTCCACCATTTTAATGCCCTGTTCATGTTTAGCAAACTCCTTCCTGACACTAGCTTTTCAGAGGTCATGAAGTTAAGCTAAAAAAACCCCAAAACAACTAAAAATCTCCCCAAAACAGGTTTCATTCTATTAAGCAATTGCTATAAAAAAATCAGCTTCTTTCTATGTAACTTGTATTCATAAGGTCACTACAAATATCTCATTTCCATAGGAATAACAAAATAAATATATTAACTATGATTTTCCAAGTGTTACCAGTTCAAAAAACTTGTGTACAATTAAGTATTACAAGTGCAGTCTCTCAGCTAATACTCTTCCCTCAGGTTTAGCACTCCAGATAGTTAATAGAGACCTAGAAAGGAGATACAATACTGTACATTAACAACAACAAAAAAAAGAACAAAACAAACAAACAAAAATGAGCAATATAAAAAAAAGGAAAGTGAACAGCTACAGAAGTGAGACAATTGGACACTGGAAATGCACAATGGAAAACAGAAACAATAGAAGGAAGGTGGGGGAAAAATGCTTTTATAAAAATAAATGATGAAAATAGATGTCATATAGTTAGACATCTCAGCGAAAATAATAAAATATACATGAGGGGTATTAAGGGACATTAATAATATAAAGTCCTGTAATTTATTATGACACAAAGAAACTTTTATCTTTAGGAAGGATACTTTCTTACATTCTATTTTGATCTCTGCTTCTTAAACAGAATTACTCTAGTGCATCAAACTTTGGTGCAGGAAAGACTACATTCATGGTGTGCTCACAAAAGTTGGGCAAATCTATGCCTACTTTTGAGAAGAGACTGAATATAAGCAGAAGAATTTTAGGAAGCTTCCCATCACTTCCCATTTTTCAAAAGTCCTGACTGACTGGGGAGGTACCAGCAGACTGGAAATCAGACAATGTTACCCCCATATATAAGAAAGGAAGGAAGGATGATCCGGGAAATTACAAGCCTGTTAGTCTGACTTCTGTGCCAGGAAAGCTGATGGAGCAGATCATCCTGAGTACGCTTCTGTGGCACTTGCAGAGCGGCCGGGGGAGCGGGTCCACTCAGCATGGCTTCACAAAAGGCAGGTCCTGTCTGACTAACCTGATCTCCTTCTATGATGGGGTAACTTGCTTATTAGATGAAGGAAGGGCTGTGGATGTTGTCTACCTTGACTTTAGCAAGGCGTTTGACACAGTTTCCCTCACCATTCTCCTTGAGAAGCTGGCTGCTTGTGGCTTGGATGAGCACACCCTTGGCTGGATAAAAAATCGGTTGGATGGCAGCGTCCAGAGGGTTGTGCTCAATGGAGTCAAGTCCGGTTGGTGGCCAGTCATGAGCGGTGTCCCTCAGGGGTCAGTGATGGGGCCTCTCCTGTTCAACATCTTTATTGATGACTTGGATGAGGGGATAGAGTGCACCCTTAGTAAGTCTGCAGATGACACTAAGCTGGGTGGGAGTGTCGATCTGCTTGAGGGTAGGGAGGCTCTGCAGAGGGGCCTAGACAGGCTGGATCAATGGGCAGAGGCCAACGGTATGAGTTTTAATAAGGGTAAACATAGAGTCCTGCATTTTGGTCGTAACTACCCCCAGCAGCGCTACAGGCTTGGGTAGGTGTGGCTGGAGAGCTCCCCAGCAGAGAAGGACCTGGGGGTGCTGATTGACAGCCGGCTGAACATGAGCCAGCAGTGTGCCCAGGTGGCTAAGAAGGCCAATGGCATCCTGGCTTGTATCAGGAATAGTGTGACCAGCAGGAGCAGGGAGGTGATCTTGCCACTGTACTCGGCACTGGTGAGGCCACACCTCGAGTACTGTGTGCAGTTTTGGGCACCTCAGTATAGGAAGGACATTGAGGTACTGGAGAGGGTGCAGAGAAGGGCAACTAAGCTAATCATGGGTCTGGAGAACAAGCCTTATGAGGAGAGGCTTAGGGAGCTGGGCTTGTTTACTCTGTAGAAAAGGAGGCTGAGGGGAGACCTTATTGCTCTCTTCAGCTACTTGAAACGTCATTCTAGGGAGGCGGGTGTAGGCCTCTTCTCCCTTGTGACTAGTGAAAGGACTAGAGGGAATGGGCTTAAGTTGTGCCAGGGTAGGTTTAGATTAGATATTAGGAAGAATTTCTTTACTGAAAGAGTCGTGAGATATTGGAATAGGCTGCCCAGGGAGGTGGTGGAGTCACCATCCCTGGAGGTTTTTAAGAGGATAGATGTGTTTCTTCAGGGGATGATTTATGGATAAGAGTAGTGTAGGGCTATCGGTTGGACTAGATGATCTTGAGGGTCCTTTCCAACTGTAATGATTCTGTGATAGTTCTCTCCACATGTAACAGTGGGGAGATAGGGAGATTCTGAACTAAATTGAATTCCTCAGTTTGCTCTTGCAAGCCCAAGTATACGTATGTAAAAGCATCAGCTCTGACTCTGAACATCAGCATACTGAACATAAAGTGTAAAAGGTAAAACATTAGCCCAAAGTAGATTGCAACAGCAAGTGATGCAGATTTCATCTGCTTATATTACTACTAACAGTGCCCTGTGTTCACAAGATTAGAACAATGCAACGTGAGAACATATTGTTACAAATTAATATGTTTATGTTATTCGGACTTGACTGCTATTTGGATTAACAATTGTCTACAACTTTAGCTGAAAGCAAAAGAAAAGCTATACAGGAAAAACAGGTGGTCAGGCAAAGCCAACATGGGTTTGTAAAAGGCAGATCCTGCTTGACTAAACTGATTTCCTTTTATGACAGTGACCTGCTTGGTGGATGAATGAAAAGGCTGTAGATGATGTCTATTTTGACTATAAGCTTTTGATACTGTCTGCCACGGCTTTCTCCTGGAGAAACTGGCTGCGCATGGCTTGGACATGTGTACTATTCACCCAGTAAAAAAACTGGCTGCATGTCTGAGCCCAAAGGGTGGTAGTGGAGTTAAATACAGTTGACAGCTAATTGTAAGTGGTGTTACCTAGGGCTCAGTACTGGGGCCAGTCCTGTGATATCTTTATCGGTGAACTGGATGAGGGTATCAATTGCACCCTCAGTAAGTTTACTGACAACACAAAATTTGGGGAAAATGTTGATCTGCTTCAGGGTAGGAAGGCTCTGCAGAAAGATCTGGACAGACTGAATCAGTGGGCTGAGGCCAGTGGGTTGAGTTTCAACAAAGCCAAGCACCAAGTCCTGCACTTTAGCCAAAACAATCCGATGCAATGCCACAGGCTTGAGGCAGAGTGACTGGAAAGCTGCTCAACAGAAGAGGACCTAGGGATGTTGATTGACAACGAACTGAGTATGAGCAGTCAGTGTGTCCAGGTGGCCAAGAAGGCCAGCAGTATTCTGGCTTGTATCAGAAATACTGTGGCCATCAGGACTAGGGAGGTGATTGCCGCCCTGTACTCAGCACCAGTGGGACCACACCTCAAATACTGCGTTCAGGTTGGGGACCCTCACTACAAGAAAGACACTGAGTTACTGGAGCGTGTCCAGAAAAAGTGAACAAAGCTTGTAAAGGGTCTAGAGCACAAGTGTTATGAGGAGTGGCTGAGGGGACTGCGGTTGTTTAGTCTGGAGAAAATGAGGCTCAGGGGAGACCTTGCTCTCTACAACTTCCCAAAAGGAGGATGTAGTGAAGTGGGGCTCAGTCTCCTCTCCCAATTAACAAGTGATAGGACTAGAGGAAATGGCTTCAAGTTGGGCTAGGGGACGTTCAGATTAGATATGAGGAAAAAATTCTTCACCAAGAGAGTTATCAAGAGTTGGAACAGGTTTCTCAGGGAAGTGGTAGAATCACCGTCTCTGGAAGTGTTAAAAAAAAATGTGTAGATGTGGTACTTGGGGACATGGTTTTGTGGTGATCATGGTAATGCTAGGTTAACAGTTGGACTCTATGATCTCAGGTCTTTTCCAACCATAACAATTCTATGATTCTATAATAAATACACTGCACATACTCAATACACAAAATTATTGACCAGTATTAGGAATCTCAATCTGTATAGCATTACCACTGTTTAGTGTTTATAGTACAAAGTCCACAACTTAATAGTTTCCTGTCTTAATCTCTTCGCTACCAAACGTAATCCATTCTAAAATGACCACTTTTCCTTTCAATTTTCTTCAATTGAAGAGAGGAAAGAAGACCTAAAAATACCCAGAGAAGCCTCTATTTTTGCTAGTATGTCAAGAAAGGATTACAGAAGGGTACACTAACCAGGACTGTTTTGCCACGGAAGAGGTCATCTACCCACACAGTTCTAGGAAGTACAGAAAAGTCTGGCAAGGGTATGAAGGCAGCATAATAACTAGAGGTGGAAGCCCAGCAAATGTTTCTGCATAAACTCTTTTACAAGTAGTTTTGTTTGTAAGATTTATTTAGTCTAAATTCCCCATGGACTACACGTGTCGCAGTCAGCTGAACAGTCAAGTAAAACTCAACTGTGTCGTATTTTGTTAAAGAAAAGCTGGATTTTGGGTACTCTATTTTTATTACTTTCCCAAGGCAGCCTCATTCATTCAGAAGACAGAATGAAGGATTGTGCTGGCAACAGAATGCCTGAGTGGCTTATTTGTCAGTTCACTGGCACAGAAAATTTAATCAGGCAGTTTCTGATTTAGCAGTACTGTTCACACATCCACATAGGCAACAGCTAATTGCATAATAAGAAACACTCCTTAATTACCATAGAATCATAGAATTGTCAGAGTTGGAAGGGACCTTAAAGATCATCTAGTTCCAACCCCCCTGCCATAAGCAGGGACACCATCCACTAGATAAGGTTGCCCAGGGCCCCATCAAGCCTGGCCTTAAAAGCTTCCAGGGATGGGGTTTCCACAACCTCTCTGGACAACCTGTTCCACTGTCTCAACACCCTAACACTGAAGAACTTCCTCCTAATGTCTAACCTAAATCTACCCTCCTCTATCTTATACCCATTTCCCCTGGTTCTATCACTGTATGACCTCCTAAAAAGTCCCTCACCGGCTTTCTTTAGGCCCCCTTCAGATACTGGAAGGCCACAAGGAGGTCTCCTCCAGCCTTCTCTTCTGCAGACTGAACAATCCCAACTCTCTGCCTGTCCTCGTAGAAGAGGTGCTCCAGTCCTCTGATCATTCTCGTGGCCTTTTTCTGGACTCGTTCCAGCACCCCCATATGCCTCTTGTAATATGGGCTCCAGAACTGGAGGGAATATTTCAGATAGGGTCTCATGAGAGCAGAGTAGAGGGGAAGAATCACTTCCCTCAACCTGCTAACCACGCTTCTCTTGATGCAGCCCAGGATACGGTTGGCCTTCTGGGCTGCAAGCGCACAGTGGCAGCACATGTTGAGCTTCTCACCAACAAGCACCCCCAAGTCTCTTTACTCAGGGCTGCTCTCAACCCAATCTTCACCCAGCCTGTATCGGTGCTAGGGACTGCCCTGACTCAGATGTGGGACCTTGCACTTGCTCTTGTTGAACTTCATGAGGTTGGCATGGGACCACCTCTCCAGCCTGTCCAGGTCCTTCTGGATGGCATCCCTCCCCTCCAGTGTATCAACCAGTCCACACAGCTTGGTGTCGTCAGCAAACTTGCTGAGCGATCACTGGATGCTACTGTCCATGTCCCCAATGAAGATGCTGAACAAGACTGGTCCCAGTACTGATCCTTGAGGGATTCTACTTGTCACTGGCCTCCACTTGGACATGGATCCATTGACAGCCACTCTTTGCATGTGGCCATCAAGCCAATTCCTTATCCACCAAGTGGTTCATCCATCAAACCCATATTTCGCTAGCTTGGAGACCAGGATGTCATGCTGGACAGTGTCGAAGGCTTTGCTCAGGTCCAGGTAAATGATGTCAGTTGCTCTTCCACTGTTTATTGATGTCATGACCTCTTCATAGAAGGCCACCAGATTTGTCAGGCACAATTTACCCTTGGTGAAGCCATGTTGATTATAACCAATCACCTCTTCATTATTCTTCTGCCTCAGCAGTGCCCCCAGGANTTTTCCAGTCAGCGGGGACTTCACCAGACTGCCATGACTTTTGAAACACAATAGAGAGTATCTCAGCAACCTTGTCTGCCAAGTCTCTCAGTACCCATGGGTGAACTTGGACTTGTGAACTTTCAGGGTCTTCAGATGGTCACCATCCTGATCTTCACTTATCACAGGCAGTTCCACCTTCCCGCCCCTGCAATTATCTTCTTTGACTTCGGTCGTGTGGCGGGTGCCCTTGCCAGTGAAGACTGAAGTAAAGCAGCTGTGGAGAACTTCAGCCTTCTCCATGTCATCCATCACCAGTTCTCCCGTCTCTTTTCTGAGGGAGCCCACACCTTCCCTAGTCTTCCTATTTCCATTAATATATGTGACGAAATGTTTACTATTCCCCTTGATCTCCCTGGCTAGATTTGCCTTCCACTGAGCTTTAGTTTTCCTAATCATTTCCNAATTATCTTCTTTGACTTCGGTCGTGTGGCGGGTGCCCTTGCCAGTGAAGACTGAAGTAAAGCAGCTGTGGAGAACTTCAGCCTTCTCCATGTCATCCATCACCAGTTCTCCCGTCTCTTTTCTGAGGGAGCCCACACCTTCCCTAGTCTTCCTATTTCCATTAATATATGTGACGAAATGTTTACTATTCCCCTTGATCTCCCTGGCTAGATTTGCCTTCCACTGAGCTTTAGTTTTCCTAATCATTTCCCTTGCTTTCTTGATAGCTTTCCAGTATGCCCCCATTCCAGTTAACCCTTCTTCCACTCTTTGTACAGGTTCTTTTTATGAGACAGCGTGTCCAGGAGCATCTTGTTCATCCAGGCAGATCTCCTAGCATTATTCCCTGCCTTTCTCTTTGTCAGGATACATAGCTCCTGGACATGGAGAAGGTGATCCTTGAAAATTGACCAGCTGTCCTGGTCCCGCCTTCCCTCTAGGGCTCCATCCCACGGTACTTTGTCCATCAAATCCCTGAAGCGAACAAAGTCCGCATGTCCAAAGTCCAGGGTCACGAGCCTAGAACATATCCTCCTAGGAGCCCTGAGGACCTTGAATTCCAGTGGTTCATGGTCACTACAGCCAAGGTTGTCCCTCAGCCTTACATTGCTCACTAGTCCTTCCCTGTTGGTAAGAACAAGGTCCAGTATAGCACCTTTTCTAGTTGTTTCCTCTACCATTTGGAGGAGGAAGCTGTCATCAATGCCCTCCAGGAACATCCTGTACTGCTGGCACCTTGTTGTGGTTTTCCTCCAGCAGATGTCAGGATGGTTGAAATCCCCCATGAGGACCAGGGCCTGTGAATGTGAAGCCAATTCTATCTGCCTGTGGAGGGCCTCATCTACTTGGACCTGCTGGTCAGGTGGCCTGTAACAGACCCCGACTGTAACATCACCTTCTCCTGTCCTCCCTTTAATCCTAATCCATAAACTCTCAACCAGTTCATCATCCTTCCCCAGGTGGAGTTCCATTGACTCCAGCTGGTGTCTGATGTAGAGGGCAACACCTCCTCCTCTCCTCCCCTGCCTATCCTTCCTAAACAGCTTGTACCCATCTATTCCTACATTCCATTCATGGGAATCATCCCATCAGGTTTCTGTAACAGCCACTATGTCATGTCTCTCCAACAATACTATGGCCATCAGTTCATCCTGTTTATTGCCCAAACTGCGTGCATTTGCACAGAGGCACTTCAGTTGGGCTGGACATGTCCCCTTCTTAAGCGAACCCCCCTTGATTTCCTTGGGGTATGTTGGTGCATCATTATATAATAAATTTGAATAATTTAAATAAAGTTGTCATGATAACATTGAAAACAGACCATAAGTAAGACTTTGTACACCAAACACACTAACAAAGGCATATTACCTTTACCTAATAACAATCAGATCAGACTTTGAACTTCAGCTGTTTCTACTTTATCTTAAGCAGCAAACAGAAAAAAACGGAAATGGGAAGTGCTTCTTCTCAAACATGAGGTTTTTAGGCTTTGGTGTTTTTGGTTTGTTTGCTTGACTTTAAGTTAAGAGAAATAATAGATGGATCTTGCTCAACTTGTCCAGAAGTTTTACTTTTTTTTTTTTCCAAAAGCAATCCGCAGTACTAAAAACTAACTGCAGCTGAAACTCCTTGATATTCATACAAACAGATTTTTCTAATTTACCGCTTTACAGAAGCAACTTTATGATTGTGACTCTGATATTTCTCAACACATTCATTCCTGTTCATTTAGAACTGACATTTGTTCTTTTCTTGCTATTTGTGATGACACACCAAATTTTCTTGATTTACTCTATAAACATAATGTAAATTAATAGCAATGGTTAGGGGTATTTGTACTGTACACATTGAGATAAAAAGGTACCACAGGCAAATTCCTTGAAGCAAAAACATTTGTACTCATCTCTGCAACATATGTCACTCATCTAACAGATGTATTCTTTTTCCAAGAACATCTGCTGTAATGTTACCAGCACAAAGTCCCAGGCTAGTATGTTTAACCAAGAAACAGTCTGCCACAGGGCTGGTAGTGTACTCTTTTCCTTTTGTGGTTTACAGTTTTCACTTTCTGCTCTCTTTTCATTACACAGCTCAGCATTTACACTGACCATCAGCCCCAAAATTTAAAGCAAAAAAAAGTCCCAAACAAAAGCTAGGTCCCTAGATAGGCTAACCAGGCTGTTAGAACCTTGCATTCTAATGGTGTATTTAACATATCCCATGAAGACCTCTTTCTTACCATGTATCAGTCAAGAATGAAATTATAATTCAAAAAACTTAAAAATGGAAAAAAAAGTTTCTTGAATAAAACTGAATGATGTATGCATGACTAACTCAAAGCAGAGACAATTTAACAAATATAGCTGAAGGGAGAAGGAGAAGAAAGACACTAATACAATTTTATCAGGTTCTTTGCACTCTACTATCTTTATTAAAAGGTCATTGTAAAAGAACCAATTAAGAAAAAAAACCCTTGAGCTATAACCTTCCATCAAAGACTTCTGCCAAATTAACAGGTAGAACTGGGATACTGAAATTAGACATCTGGATGTTGATGCAAGGAGGAGTAAATTGGCAAACTGTTAGAAAAGACAACATCCTTACAGAAGATCTCCTCAGATTCTAGGAAGACAATGCAACAGAGATCTTCAGCTAAGGCAGTTGTAAAGCCTGGAATGCAGGCATCTTTGAATGCATGGGTATTTACTAGAAGTGGATTCTCTACAAGGAAAGATTAGAACTGACAAAGATAACATCCAGATGACATTCACAATTACTGTATAAATATAATTTCTAGCACCTTGGCCAAGTCAGAGATAAGAAGTCGGACTGAATTGCTTCATATACCAAGAAATCATAATGTATTGCCATATTCAGATTTCTTATCATTCTAGGAGAGATAAACAAGAGAAGCATAAGGAAAAATGCAGTGCTAAATGCCATCTCTGTATCACAACAGCAGTCATGACTTGCAGAAACCTCTCTGGAGTCAGGGAGTGAGCAGCAAAGGCAGAAGAATACACAGTTCAATCAGGAGCTGAATCTGGAAGTGCCAGGTTCTCTCCAGAGGCTTTTTGTCCGATTACTGAGCAAGGGGAAAGCAGAGCACACCATCCTAAGCATTTGAAACTGAAAACTAGTGAATTGCCATGCTTCGAAAATCTGAAGCAAAAGATCTTCAGCAGCTCACTAAACCAGTAGTCAATGTCTTTACCAGGCTTTATTTTAAACTAAATATTTTAGGTTTCTCTCATGAAAACTCTCATATACTTGAAGCTAACCTTTTTCTCCTCTTGCCTTTATTTTTGTAGCATTTCCTTCTTATGTGGTTCACTCACAGTGAAAACTAATTTCCTTTAAAATAAAATCTGAAGTAAAAAAAAAAAAAAGGCAAACCCAAAAGCTAAAAGGAGAAAGAAAATTACTTGGCAAAAACATGTAGCATGTGAAAGCTTCCAAAGGAAAGCAAATCCCAGGACAAATTTAAAGGTGTTAAAGAGATTAATGAGACTTAAGGAAGATGAGGAAAAGAAAGAGTCCAAGCAGAAAGTAGGTCTGATCTTCCAAGCTTAAGTTCAGAGCATCCCAACATGTAGAAAATCGAGGAGGGAAGCCAGAAGACCCGTATGGTTAAGTAGCGAACTTCTGGACAAACTCAAGCAGAAGAGAGTCTACAGGTCATGGAAGGAGGGGCTGACCACATGGGAAGAGTACAAGACAAGATGCTTATACAAGTAGTCAATTTATAACTAGGTTAAGTACTTGATGCATGTATTTATACTTAACTTCTCACAGTAAGGATAGCGAAACCAGGAGGAGCTCAACAGCAACTAAGGCCAATGCTCTGCTGCAATTACTAAATAAATTCTGGTAGGGTAAAACATAACCAAAGCAAGCTTTATGCATTGCTGAAGACCTTATCCTACACCTACAAAGGTCAACAAGGCCCTGCGAGACCAAAGCTACAAAAGATAATACGTCTTTGTGCCTTTCTACCCTGCAGCAGAGGGATGTCCTCTCTTAAAGGCATAAGCAGTCAAATCCTCTCACTATTTAAACTTCCAAAACCCCTCAAAGATCTTCAAATGAAGCCCAATGAAGATAATAAGCAGAAATGTTGGCCAGAATTCTTCCAAGTATGTGCAAATCAGGCACATTTTATGTGCTTCATTTTCTAAAACAACAGCATGTGACAATTAACAATGCTGTTTAGAGCTTAGTCAATACTATAAATCCTTTGAAAACCACCACACATGTCAGAGAACCATGCTATTCAGCAAATTACTTCCAACATTAAAAGCTTACGCTTGCAGCAAGCACATATAGGAAACTAATCAACACTTGGCACAAGTTTGGATAACTGTCTACAGAAAGTACATCTCGTCATCTTCTTGATCTCAAGGCTTTGAAAAATGGAGTTGAAATGATTCCAAAAAGTGCAAATGACATAGTAGATAACATCTAGTCAATGTCCCTAACATTAAATAAATGCAGTTTTCTACAGGTAACCATTAAGACTGATATATCTTATGGAACTTTACTATTTACCTCAGGTGACTGTCACTTCACTGTCCATCTCGATTTTGCCTTTCACAGATTAGTACTTAAAGAGGTAGAACTAGAAATTAAGTGAGGCAATGACTGGGTGACACAGTGTAGCATCTAAAAGTGGAATGAAAGGAACAACCTCTCAAGCATGCATGAGACACAGTATTGTTGGTCACAGAACACAGGACTAAATCAGAAAAGGAATTATTAAAATCAGACAAACTCTTCGAAATAACAGAATCACAGAATATTAGGTGTTGGAAGGCGCCTCGAAAGATCTTCTAGTCCAACCCCCCCTGCCACAGCAGGATTCCCTAGAACAGGTCACACAGAAGCGCGTCCAGATGGGTTTTGAATACCTCCATAGAAGGAGGCTCCACCACCTCTCTGAGCAGTCTGTTCCAGTGCTCTGGCACCTGAACTGGGAAAAAGTTTCTATGTGTGTTTACATGGAATCTCCTATGCTTCAGCTTACAGCCATTCCCTCTTGTCTTGTCACTGGGCTTCACTGAGAAGAGCATGACCCCATCCTCCTGACACACACCCTTCACATACTTAAAAGCATAGATGAGGTCACCCCTTAGTCTCCTCATCTCCAAGCTAAAAAGACCCAGCTCCCTCAGCCTTTCCTCATATGGAAGATGTTCCATCCCCTTCATCATCTTTGTGGCTCTGCACTGGGCTCTTTCCANTTGAATGGCAGCACAACCCTGTGGTATGTTAGCCATTCCACCCAGTTTAGGGTCATCAGCAAACTTGCTGACAGCACACTCTGTTCCCTCATCCAGGCTGTTAATGAATAGATTGAAAAGTACTGGTCCCAGTACTGACCCCTGAGGGACTCCACTAGACACAGGCCTCCAACTAGACTCCATCCCATTGACCAAAACTCTCTGGCTTCTGTCCTTCAACCAGTTCACAATCCACCTCACTACACAATCAGCCAGACCACACTTGCTCAGTTTAGTTGCAAGGATGATGTGGGAGACAGCGTTAAGTGCTTCACTGAAATCAAGATAAACCATATCCACTGCCCTACCCTCATCTATCCACCTGGTTATGTCCTCATAAAAGGCTATCAGGTTGGTCAAACATGACTTCCCCTTGGTAAACCCCTGCTGACTGCTCCTAATGACCTCCTTATCCTTGATATGCCTAGAGACAGAGTCGAGGATAAAGTGTTCCATCACCTTTCCAGAGATGGAGGTGAGGCTGACTGGCCTATAGTTACCCGGCTCCTCCTTCTTGCCCTTTTTGAAGACTGGAGTGACATTTGCCTTCCTCCAATTGCCAGGCATCTCTCCTGTTCCCCAGGACTTACTGGCTGATGTTGATTGAAGTTGCATTCAGCTGGATTTGCAGGTCAAATTCAAAACCAGATTGTTAAATCACAAGCAGAGTTCAGCTAATCAATATAGCAGGAGGAAAACCAAACAGCTTCTTTAAGTGACTGTTAATATCCTTTGTATTGCTTTCCCCATCCGGCTAGAGGAGACCAAATAGGCCATAGTGTGTTGTCTTGACAAAAGAGATTAAGCTAATTATGATCAACAGCTTTCACAGCTACATCATCCACTTCAGCATAACGTAAAGCTCTACCATTACTCTCATGTGAACTGATGAAATAAAAGCAACCTGTCTGGAAGAGGAAACTACAGTTCCAAGCTTTCCTGTAAAAGTAAGGCAATGATTTCTACTTATTTTTACTATAAAAGCTTACAAAACCAATCGTGCTATTTGTGTTATCTTTATAAAGGATGAGCAGCTGGAACACATGGCAGATGTACTGGTACTCCCAAGGAATTACTAAACTGAATACTCCTCAGTGTTCATTTTAAACCAGTACCATGACTTAATGGGAACAAAAAAGGTTTAATCAGATCACAGTCTTTAATCTCAGATTTGCAATCACACTACTCATTATCTTTAATTATTAGTGTAAAAAAAAAGTCCTATATTCAAATCACAGATAATTCATCACTATTTTCATCTGACCCATATTTCAAATAAAATGCTTGAAAAGCATCAAATTTACTTTTTGGACATACACAAGAATATTACCTAGGAGTGGTTATCAGCTACCACATAGGGTATAAGATTTCCTTTCATCATAGCTAGTCTTCAGTACCGTCTCCTATTGGTTTCTTGTATTTGAAATCTATCTCTCAACTTACAAAGCACTTTAAATAAAAAAAAAAACCAACAATGTAAGACACTATAAATGGCACATTACTCCATTTTTCTTCTTTTGTCTATCTACAGGGTATTTTAAGAATACCAACTCACCTGCTCATTTCTTTGGCTAAAAAAAACCCCCAAAACCCACGAAACAAACACCACAAAACCGCCCCCCCTACTTAAAACCTCCTCCCTAAACACCCTCTTGTTTAGTTGTAAACACTAATCTAAGCATACTGCTGAAGAACTTGTGAAACCTTCCCTTGACAGTATGCCAAATGTGAATAGTACGACATATGCTGTTTTACCCACAAGAGCACACAGATCACCACATGGATAACAAGTGCCTCAGGCATTTGTTTTCATACAGTATCCATCAAACGAAGAAAATATAAATAGTTTAAATTTGGAAGAAAGATTACTACCTGTTTTCAACTGAGACACAGGAAAACTGAGCATAAGCAGTATCAAAATAGAGTGCACTGTTCCTCCAGTGCCACAAACTAGCTTGGTGTGCAGCAGCTACACACAGAAGGGATTGGACAGGACAATAAACAGTGCAGTCACCGTTATTCATCTACCCCATACTACAGAATCTCATTCTTGCAGAGGTGAACACACAACACTTTTTTTGTGACATGCAGACAGCACATGATGATGAGTAAGAGCTGCAAAACCACTCCTCTATGATTCTCTCATCTGTAGCCACTTGTATTACTTCCACACTGTTCTTGGTCAGATAAACTCTCCATTCTCAGTACTGTCAGTTCCATTCAGAAGCTTAACAAACACAGTCCCACATGGAGTAACAAACACTTTAAATATCATGAAGCAGATAAATCCAGGATTAATTGCTACTGCACTACAAATTATAGTGAGTATTATGAGTTAGATTCCAAACAATAAGCACAGACATCGTTTTCTCATACTGATTTTTCAGTTGTGGCGTAATAGTACTGTTACTGTAACTGTTGTTAGCTGAAAGGAAAAACAACTTATCCTTGTACATACTTTTATGACTATATAAAAGCTATCAGTTGCATCTTTTACATAGCATTAAAAAAATACAGCTATTGGGAGCAAAATTGCTCCACTCATTAGCTTGCTTTCTTTTTTAAAATAATATTTGCAACAGAAGGGCACAGAATAAACACCCAAGACATCTGAGTAATGAATTAAGTGCTGTCATGAGAGTCACAGCCTGGTGCCAAAGATCACTAATGTTCTGCAGCTGCTGGTGCCCATGATCACAAATAGCACTAAGGGGTACAATGCTCTGCTGTCTCAGCAGAGAAAAAGATATGAACACATCTACAGCTCTAAAGTCATGCTTGTGAGATGATGGCAGCTTATTTTTTTCTCTAGAGCCTCGTACTTCTATGTCTGCTGAAGGAGTAGTCCAGAAAACTGTTTGGCTTTTGAAGCATTCTATGAAGCTTGTGCCACGATCATGAAAACAGGGTAACGCTTTCAGGACTCTTCTTCCCATGACAAAAGTTGAGACAAAGAAGGAAGATAATTCAACACTGCTAAAGTTGTGGTGTTCATTTTATGCAAGCACTCATTACCATCCTTTTTACAAAATGTGCAGTTTAAAACACCAAGCAAATGCTAAGAAAAATGGAGCATTCACCTGGCACAATGCAAAAGGCTTGACAACCAGATCAGTGCAGTACCACATTGTTGTAGCTGCACTGCTCTCATTTCTGCAGCTGTAGCACAGCCTGTGGCAAACTCTTGCTAGCAATGCACTGTGCAGCTTTGTACAGAACATGGCACTGTTCCCAAAGACAAACTCCAGAACCAATTACTGAGAAGTAAATGCAGCAAGAAAAGCTGCTGGACTTCAGGAATATCACACATTCAAAACAGACATGGAGTGCAACGGTTGTGACAATGAACTCCTGTCTGCACTGAAACATCTTGCCTGAAGATATTTTCCACTGCTTGCTGTCACAGACAAGGATTCAGGTTTGATTTAAAGCTGTTCCACAGCTTAATGAGAAACTTACTGGCTTGATGGAAAACACTGCAGTAAAATTTTCTAGAGGTTTCTGCCCAAATTATGAATGATCAGTAAAGAAATATTCCCTCCCTGTTATCTCTATATAGTTTAGAACTGCCAGATGCTTTCATGTGTATGTAAATTGAAGTTGTCAAGAAGGAAGGTCTTATCAGGAGTTAAGCTAAAGGAATAACATCCTGGAGATGTATACCGTAAGTACCTTAAATTATAGTTATCATGTTTATTTTAGGATTTCAATAACTAGCTAAAGAAGTGAACAATACGTAAATTACTAACCAATCGGTATTAAAGAGGTGGACTTGTGGAAACTTATTAACTAATAAACTTATGTATAAATAGAGGTGTAGAAAATACATGGTTGTGCTAGCTTTGTGGAAAACCACCTAGCACACAAATTTGCACAACTTTGTAATAAGGCAATATCTCATCTCACTGTGTGAGGTTGGCTTATTGCACACCAGGACTGATCCCACATTTAGAGACAATGTTCTTGCCTTAGATATTGTGTCTTTTTAATAAACAGTGGATCAAACAAAGTAACGGAAGCAAACATTACATTAACAAAACAGCAAACTGCAAGTATTACTGCCTCCCCCCCCCTTTTTTTTTTTAAAAAAAAAATTTTTCTCAACTCACATGCTAAACTAAAGCAACCACATCAACACTGAGGAGCTGCAAAAACTGGTGCTTGCTCTTTAGGATATAATGTTGCTCTTCCAAACAACCAGTAACTCAGTAACAGTACTTCTGGTCAGAAAAGCAGCAGTGCGCTGGGAGCACATGCACTGCTGAAAATGCTAGCAATGGGCAGTAGGCAACGTGCTAATATTACTCCTTACCAGAAAGGTATAAATTTTAGACATCATCTTCCTGGCTTCTCTGTCAACTACAATCATCCTTCCTCAGTTCCCCTATGAAAGTGAATGGCTTTCTGTAGTTGCTGCTTCAACCAAAAAACTTTATTATCACAAGCTTCCAGTCTTCTCCGTCTTGCTAGTCTCTGTCCACTTGGTCTCTAGCTGTCACTCCTTCCCCACCTTGTGTAGCTTGCATTTTCTAAAAATACCATGTCAGGCTCCTCTTCATCTTCCCCCTTAATCTCGAACCTTAGGGCCTTAACCATGGCACATCTCCCTACAAGAGAGGCCACCACTGCCTGATCTCCAGGAAGAAGCAGCAGCACTCTGCAGCACAGGACCTGGAGGGAAGACTCCTTCCTCTAGAGCCAAGGACTCTGATGTGCTAGTGGTAGTCCTGTGGACTCCTACTACATCTTAATGGATGTCCACTTGCTGGACAGTATGTCCTGCAGCATATTGAGAGCCACCATTGTACAGTCATCAAGCAGATCCATGTAGTCTTGAGTGGAATTCCCGAGCCTCTTTGCGCTTCTGCTGCAACAACTGCTACATCTCATTTGCTGTGCTCTATTGGCTGCAACTCTGGCTTCCTTGATCTTTTCCTAACAGGCTCCCATTTGTGATAATGCAATCCTGCCCATAGCACCATCGCCCTGAGCACCCATCACCTAGTTTTTAAAGTGGTGTCACTGCTTGTCCTCGTTTGGGTTAGAATGTTCTGGTTTCGGTTAGAACAGAATTAATTCTGTTCAGTGATTTTATTTTCTAAAAAATATCCCATCCCATATACATCATATTCAGTATCAGTCCCCCACCTTGCCAGAGCTACCTGGTAAACTTCCCCTTTAAGACCTGAAATTCCTGAATCTTAAGTTCAGATCCTGCCCCCAGGGGAAAACGGAATTCCAGAGGTTTGGGGCTTGGGGAGGGAGCTGAACGGCGTGGAGCTGTTTGGACTCGTACTTGGAGCGGGGAGCTGAAAGCGTGGCTGCCTGGAGGTGTGCTTGGCTGAGAGCTGGTACCAGGAAGTCCTGGAATGGGACGTTTTGCTGCAGCTACTGTGGTGACGTAGTTATCATAAAAAGGGGGGGTTGGGTTTGGTATTTGGGTCCTGTATATATATGTTCCATTTAACACTGTTATTATTATTAAAGTAGTTTTAGTTTTACTTTCCAATGCAGAAGTATCTCTTTGCCTTTATTGTCCCCTATCTCTTCCAGCTGGGGGAGAAAGGGGATAATAAGGAGCATCTGCTGTGGGTCAGTGGTCGGCTCAGCCTCTACCCGTGACACTGCTGTACTGCCCTGCCACCCACACCACCCTTACAGCACGTTTGACTGCACTGGGCCCTGAGCAACCTGATCTAGCTTCAGAGTTAGCCCTCCTGTGAGCATAAGGTTGAATGAGATCATCCCATGTCTCTTCCACTTGAAATTATTCTGCATTTCTATGTCAGGGACCCTGTTTTCATTTTAAGAGGCACCAACAGCCGAAGCAAGTACTGGTTCAAGGTGTTGAAATGCAGCTACAGCACGCAGCTTTCAGCACAGGGAAAAAAAAAAAAATTATCTTCAGTCTTGATCTTATACCCTTTGTGTTGTAGTGAGGGCAACTAAAGGGCTCTGGATTTGTTTTCATGTCTCACTGTATATTACCAAAAACACACGACCTGCACTCTATAATCTGTTGATAGATCCCTACCAAATGACCTAATAAAGCTACAGCTTAATTAACTCCTATCACTTCCCTGCTGTTTTTTCTTCCTGTGTGACACCTTCCATTGCAGACTAGAAAGCAGCTCAAAATTTAACTCTTGTTTCAGCATCTGGCTGCTGACTTTCTCAACCACATCAGCCACAAGCAGGGATATTTGTAATTCTACAACATTCTGAAGAAGAAAATGTAGACAGAAAAAGAAAAAAGACACCACTTCTATCACTGTATACACTAAAATCCTAATTGTCTGATGTGAAAGTAGACTCTCCAACCATCTTGTCGAAGCTGTAGTTTCCCCAGTCTGCCTTTCAGTATAGACATATTGCCCTGATCTCCACCCCAACCAGACAGCACAAAACATAAGTCAAGACATAAAAAAAAAAATCTCTAAATGCTGCTGATGAATACTTATCCACAAGTCTCACTTAATCATGCTTTCAGTTCCTTCCTCATTATGTTTAAGATTAATGTGTCAGTAGTCACACTAAAGTTTTCTGACTGAAACCTGAACCAAGTCTACTTGTCCTACAGCAGAGCTATAGAGAGCACGGCACACACTACATGGCATGACTGAGTTATCCTAGAACTGTATAAGAAAACCTTCGTATAGATGTCTAATTATATAGCAAACAGTCCGACTTAGTATTTCCAGAACACAGACTTCCCAAATCGAAAAAAACATTTAGAAAGCTTGTATATAAATTTCTGCCCTCCAGGGCAGTTTCCTGTGGGAACCAGAACAAGCCAACTTCTGCCGTTCTTAAGTGCACGTCTGTAATTCTGTTGGTCATCTTGCTCCCTCCTCTGATGATATTAAACTTTAGAGTGATCTGGTTGTTGCAGCCACTCTTTACATCTTAAATCATGTTCTACTTCAGTCCAAGGAAAATGAAAGACAAAGTCTACATTCATGTCTAAAAGTCTAGAATATACTTGTTTGATAACGAGTAAAATGATGTAATTTTTTAAGTAAACAGTTTTCACATAGCTGCTTTTATAAATGAAAAAGGGTAATTTGAAATGATGTTCCAATATGATATTATGCTGACCTGCCACAAAGAAAAAAGAGTGACAAAAAGCCCTCTAAAAACCCACATGATATGATCTCATACCAGAACCCTACTTCTACTCTAAAACACTGGAAGTCCTTGTGGTCCACAGGAGGAATACGCTACATAATACAGCAAATACCATGTATTGTGTATGGTACCATGCAGCTTTTTGTATCAGCTGGGAAAGTAATCACTCACCACAGTATCTGTGGGTTTTCATGTGATGTTAACTCACACAGAAAGGTGTTTTTAAAATCAAAATCAGCATACATCATTAGGGGCACAGAACTTATCCATTTTACGTGTACAAAACAAGCCTGCATAACAGCAAGTGCATTTAAATCCATCTTCTCATTACGTGATCATTGGCTTACTTTTAGAATTTATGCCTCTTGGCAAGAGGGGGGAGAATAGTTTGTTTGTTTTTTTTAAATGAAAAGTCTTTCAAGGACAAAGTGCAAAAGGCACATTAGATTTGGCTTCTTGGACAAGAAAGGAAATTGGATCTTAATTTCAGTTCAAATAACGTTTGGATAATATGGCAAAGAACACTTTCTATTCTAACTTACCTACATTTCCATCTATAACTTACCTACTTCACAATTTGCCTAGAAGGAAGAGATTTATTAGTATAAATTATGCTCTGCAAACCATCCTATATTCACTTAAAAAATTTCCCAATGTAGACAAAGTACACAAGTTAGCTGTTATGCCTACTTCATGCATAAAGTAGGATTACATAAATCAGATCCTACGTCACTGTTAAAAGAATCTGTCCAGTAGACAAGTAAAACACAACTTAGAACTACTGTGTGGTTCATTTATGTATAAAAACCACTTCATACCTACCCACATATTTAAAAAAGAATTAAGAGAGGCTTCAGTAAAATGTCTGTTGAATACAAATACAAATTACTTCAGAGAAACCTCCCAGAGAGGTATCTGTTTTGAATAAGTACAGGTGTTGAAGTACTTCTCCTTTGAAATATATTACAAAAGCAAGAAGTATCATAACTTCAATACAAAGAAAAGACATAAATGATATTATAATTTACAAATGGGGAAAGCATGTACTCATTCTTACCAAGAGTTATCTTGTCAGCTCCCTAGAGCAAACATCATCCACTTTAATTCTTTCACAGTGGTAAGCCACTGATGAATTGGGACCCAGCAGGTCTCAGGTGGAAGCACTCCTGTAGAGAGACCTGACTTAACCAGACTGTGGGAACTAGGCTAAACTGCTGATTGTACAAGACATACTAAGGATAGAGTACGGGTGGAGCTGCTCAAAAGTCAGGGCATAATAAAGTGTGTTGCAAAGATTCTCCGTGGGACCAAAACCTTTCTTTCTCAAAAAGATGGAGGGGAGTTTTCTGGCCTTTAGTACATATGGCTTCGTCAGCAACAAAAAAACATGTCAAAGCAACATAAGAAACTATTAAGGAATTTGAGAGGACAATTATGCTTTCACTTGATCTTTTACCAAAAACATTTTAGTAGATGGGGAGTAAGGTATATTTACAAAGCTTCTGTAGATTAACTAGGTCTTCAATAACAATCCAGCATAGAACCACAGAAATTTCTTTAAAATTTAACACATAGTAACATCAAAACAAACAAATGTTTCTATGGAGACAACTACCTAAATAAATGCTCACAATGGATCCAAGGCATGACGTCACCCAGGCATGCCTGCAACCATAGTAACATGTCAGTGTAAACAGAAATATTTTTATTTTTCTAAGAATATCAGAGAATTAGCAGTTTTATGGCAGTGCTTAAATCGTATTCTTGCAGTACAGAGTGGCAACACTTCTAAAATAAGAGAAGTATTTATATCAGGGCTATTACTATTACCCTATTAACTACATATAACAAGTGGAGTATGCTTATGGCATAGCTAACATATCAAAATTCTGAAAGCAGTTGTTGGCAACAATAAACAAAGAAATTTAAGTTCCTAATGCAACATGCCAAAATGCTGTTCTGAGGTGAGTAATATCTATTCTTCTTCAGTATTCTCCTTCCCATAATGGAAAAAAACCTCTGAAGTCCTTAGACTGTGGTGTCTCACCATCTTGCTGGATTAAGAAGAATGCAGCCACATGTTGCTTTTCATACCAAATGCAGAACACTTCTGTGCCCTTCTCCTGTATCACCAATGAGCTTACTTTCTCCAAGGCCACAGGATTCACTAAACCCGTGTTTGCACTCTGCAAGCACAATACAAGACACAGCCTACAAACTTCTGCAACTCTGGAAAAGTAACATGAAAGAAATAGTCAGTTAATGAAGAAAATTTCCATGAAGATAGGCAATTGTTACAGCTACTAAAAAATACACATTCTCATTAAAACCATCCTTTTGCAAATGCTATTGCATGTCTACAAGTTGTATGTCTCCGAATTCAGTACACTCAAAATGCATTATCACTCAATTTGCAAAATATAAAACAAAGATGTCTACATAAGTTTCAGATAGTATGTGAAAAAATGAATGCTTGGAATAATCAAATATTTCTGCTGTGTCTTTTGCAACCGTACGTGCCTATCTCGTATTGGCCTTTTTAGCCACCAACGCTTGTGTAACAAACGTGGGTAGAGCCCTTCCCAAATCTTCGTTCGCGAAGCCTAGCCATGATGATGATTTATACTAAAATCCTACATTTTAGCAGAAGCCTGGGCTACAGGGAAATTGAAGTTGTCATTACAAAAATGGTTAAATACTATTTTTGGTCCTGTCATGAAGAATTCAAATACAGTAATTTATGAAAACTTTCCTTTTCATAGAATATGATTGTGTCACACTTGTCTTCAAGTATGGCAGTGAATTTAGGAACTAGTTAAAAAAATTACTTCCTACAAAGTATTTTCAGGCTTTTTTTCATATATATAACAATTATATGAGCAGGTTTTTCAGAAAAGGGTTTGTTTCATTTTTGCTATTTACAGAGGAAAAGCTCTTCTGATACCCATTAAAAAAAAAGCAGATTTTTACGTAACTTTAAACAAGGAGCTAGGTTTTGAATTAAAAATTACCCTGCAACCATAGCGTTACTGTTGTATGCAGTCTAATGAACACATGAAGAAAAGAGTCCAACATCTCAAGTTTTGACTTTTAAGCTATAAAATACAATAAGGAAAGCTTGCAACATAATTGTATTTCTAGTTATGTACACCTTTGCTGGTAGTGATGCATTTTTAATAGAATAGATTCTATCCCATTAGATATTATAAAACTTCATCATTCACTTTCAGAATTTCTTTTGCTTTTCCAAGTGCAACATAGGTAAAAAGATGAATTGTGTGAGTTGCCTTCATTTCACATTTTCATAACCTAAAAGAAAACATTACTGTTCTATTTATTATAGAAACAGCAGCCTATTCCAACTGTATTAATGCAATCCAAATATTTGGCATAAATGTAGGTGGTTTTCTTCTGATCTGTAGGGGTGCAACTTCTGAATATTCATACACATGGCTACTCCGGCAGATAGGATTTGTTTTTTTTATTTCACAGAATCACAGATTCATTAAGGTTGGAAGAGACCTCTAAGATCACCAAGTCCAAACGTCAGCCTATCACCACCATGTCACTAAACTGTGTCCTTAAGTACCACATCTATACACTTTTTTGCCCAAGTAGCTAAGAAGGCCAACGGCATCCTGGCCTGTATCAGGAATAGTGTGGCCAGCAAGAACAGGGAGATGATCTTGCCCCAGTACTTGGCACTGGTGAGGCCACATCTTGAGTACTGTGTGCAGTTTTGGGTAAAGCAATATAGGAAGGACATTGAGGTGCTGGAGAGGGTGCAGAAAAGGACATCTAGGCTAATCAGGGGTCTGGAGAACAGGCCTTACGAGATGAGGCTCAGGGAGCTGGGGCTGTTTAGCCTGAAGAAGAAGAGGCTGAGGGGAGACCTTATTGCTCTCTTCAACTACCTGGAAGGAGGTTGTAGAGAGGAGAGTGTTGGCCTCTTCTCCCTTGTGACTAGCAATAGGACTAGAGGGAATGGATTTAAGTTTTGCCAGGGTAGGTTTAGATTAGGTATTAGGAAAAATTTCTTCACTGAAAGAGTGGTGGGGTATTGGAATAGGCTGCCCCGGGAAGTGGTAGAGTCACCATCCCTGGAAGATTTCAAAGAACAAGTAGATGTGGCACTTTGGAGGATGATTTAGAGATAACAGAAGTGTAGGGCTATCAGCTGGACTTGATGACCTTGAAGATCTTTTCCAACCATGATAATTCTATGATTCTATGATTTATTTTTTTTTTTTATGTGCTTCCAAAGATGGTGACTCCAACCCCTCCCTGGGCAGGTTGTTCCAATGTTTAATAGCTCTTTTTGTGAAGAATTTTTTCCTAATACCCCATGTAAACCTACTCTGGTGCAACTTGAGGACATTTCCTCTTGTTTTTTCACTGTTAACCCTAGAGAAAAGACTGATTCCCACCTTGCTACAGTTTTCTTTGAGGTAGTTGTGGAGAGAGAAGGTCTCTCCTGAGCCTCCTCTTCCTCAGACTAAACAAATCCAGTTCCCTCAGCCACTTCTGTCCTGCCTTGGGTTAGAACAGAACTAATTCTGTCCAATGATTTTACTTTTCAGTTAAAGCTCCTCTGAGAAACTGCACTTTCTAAAACTAACAACACATTTGTGCAGACACTGCCAGCTTCTAGCAGTGATAAGGCCTAATGTTTAGATTTACTACCAGGGATTGGTATGCAAAGCAAGGTCACTGCTAAACCTTGTGTCTCATGTTGGGGGGTGCAGGGTAAAGGCTGCACCTTCAGGGAGGAGTGGACAGGATAGGTGATCCTAAACTGACCAGCTAAAGTATTCCATCCCATATACACCATATTCGATATATAAATTGGGGGTCAGTCCCTCCTTGCAAGATTATTCTCCCTTGCAAGATTGTTCTTCTCTTTGTGTCCTCCTTTTCTCCAGCACTTTGGAAATCCATAAGTTCCTGCATCCAGTACCAGGATCCAGCTCCTGAGCCTGACTCGCATCTGCTGTTGAGGCCTACTGCCGCAGTATCAGTGGTGACGTAGTTACCATCAAGGAGGGTTTGGGTTCAGTATTGGGTTTTGTACATATTTGTATATATTTCATTTATCATTATTATTAAAGTAGTTTTAGTTTTATTCCCCAATCCAGAAGTCTCTCTGTCTCTCTTGTTCTCTTTCCCTTCCTGTTGGGGTGAGGGGGAAGAGGGGGTAACAGGGAGCGTCTGCCATTAGGTTTGTGGTCAGCCCAGGCTCAACCCTCAACAGCTTCTCATAAGACTTATTCTCCAGACCCGTCCAAGTAATTACATTGCTAAATTCATTATTGCTTGATTTTTTTTTGAGTTGAAAATAGAAAAAAAAAAAGTCAGAAAAAGACATATCTACTAAATCATTTTTTAAACACACAACAGCTTATATTACAATCCACCAAACTGGAAGGATTTGTGAGACCCCTAAGAAACCTACAAATTACTGATAAACATTTGGGGGGGAAGGTCATCCAATTTACATATTTTGTTACCAAATAAAGAAAGTCTATCAATCAATTCTTCGTTCATGTCTGTTGCTGGGCATTCTTTGGATAAGGCCATCCCTTCCTTTTATCTTAAACTACATACAAATTTTGTGCTCACATTAAGGCCTTCAGTGGACCTTTTATGCAAGGTAGACAAATTACATTTCAGTCTGACCCAACATCCTCATGCAGAAGAAAAATAGTATTCTACACATTTTCTCATTTGTCATAAAGGTTCATCAGAATTTCCTCAACTTTTATAATAACAAAAACTTAACCTTAAATGAACTAATCTCTTAAAGACAGACATATAGTTGCAGCTTTGAAGTAGTATCATGGACTATTTATAACTTTCTCAAGTTTCATTCACCTTGTTTGGCAGAGGTAGGTAGAGGAGTGTTGAGTCTACAAAAATGTTCTTTACTTCTCAGGATCAAACTTATAAATCTCTCCTCCAGCAGAGAAAATTCCAAATCAGAAAATAAAACACTATCTTTCAGTAGCTCTTAGGTAAACATAGATGTTACTAATTTCCCTGCTACTTTACCCTGACTATTAGCAATGTATAGTTTGTAACTGTTTTGCCAGTATCTATAGCAAAAGAGCAAAACTTATTCCTGCAGAACAGGACCGGACTCCTTCTACCCCAGCAGGCACCAAACCAGATACTTCTTTATATCTGTTAATGTTGTGTAACTGAATAAGTTACATCATGGGGTTGTCCTTTCATTAACTTGTCCAGATAATGACATGAGAAAGCAGTGCTAAGATTTACTATTTTCCGTGATGATAGATACAGAGAAATGTTTAAGTCAATGAAAGCCAAAGAAAATTTTAAAACAAATGCCAGCATTGTGTATCATAGATAAAGAAAGAAACAACCTATAGCCTAAGCATCCATTTCAAATAAGCTAGTTCACTGATAGTATACCCAACTCTGGCAACACAACTTCCAAGAAATACAAGTAGCAAAAGAAAGTGAACTGATACAAGAATGAGAGGATTGGACCGTGCATATATAGTATGTTCAATTGCCTAGATAAGATCCCTGAGGAGAAAAGAAACAAAGAAAGAGAGAAATCAAATAAGTAATGTCCTTCTTATTGTGGATGTTTACACTAGACAACCTTTGAAGATCATGGGCCTTTTCTTTGATGCACTCTAAAGGGTTAGCACTTGTAGCAAGTTTTCCCAACTACCCTTGTAAGCAATTCAGTTTGAACATCCTCCTTAGCATTAGACCACAGTAGTTGAGAGCACAAGCCAAATAAATGTTCCTGCAAGGCTCAAGTACAGTTAAGGGACCTTCCTTAAAACATGTAACATGTCCTTCAACACAAGGCATGAGACAATTTAAACAGTTACTCTGACAAGAAAAAGGAGAAAAGACAATTTTATCAGATATCAGAGGCAGAGGGAAGGTGAAAATGATCCAATTCTACACATAAAAGGTGAAAAAAAATTATTTGGGGCTTCATACAGAATATTCTAGAAGGGAAGTTGAATGTCTTCCCTTGGATTTGACAAGTTTCTGGATCAAGCACGTCTAGATGTGGAGAAAGTTTCATTAAAGTTACAATCCGCTCACGAGAATAAGCTAGAACCACTGAGATAATCATAATTAAACACAGCCATGGGTCTGCTTCACAAATTCTCCATCAGTCTGGCATGTCACTACACTTTAAATTTGAGTGGGTGTTGTGCTGGACATAAGGACTGTTAGAATAATGGCTTTTAGTACATATTCCACCTTAGCTTCAGTCCTCCAAGGCTGTTTTGCAAGATGTAAAACTACATCCTGACTTCGTTCAGATATCCTTCAGGAAACATTCACATCATTTACTGCAGTTAAAAACAAAAAGAAAAAAATTCTTGGAATAGCCTGCATTTTTTCTGATCACATCATAACTCTTTGTAACACTGCTGACACTGAAGTCAAAGAGAGCAGGACAGAAGCTGAAAGCTGTATCTTCAGACAAAGCAACACAATTTCATGAAGTAATCAGACAGACATTGGTTGTGACAGATACAGTGCTTCATAACATCTCTACGCAACAGAAGATAAATTCAGATGGTATCTACAAAATGTGTTGGGGAGACAAAGAAACTATGGCAGAAAGGAACTTACTTGATCTTACTGAAGACAATGTCAACATCTGTGACTGTCACATTCTTTCCATCTATCACATGACAGTCCTTACACAGCTTTGACCAGTTCTTCCCATGCATTTCTTTTCCTGTGGCTCTTGTATCACCATGGATGGCAAATTTTCTAAAGGCCTCTTCCAGAGCACTTAGTTCTCCTGCCATTGCTCCCTCATGGGAGCTGTTTGAATCACAGGATAATCTTTTTGCTGCTCGGTCCTTTGTTGGATCTGAAGGAGACTTCGGAGGAGTCCTATTCACAGATTTGGTTGACTTTGCTTTATCAGCCATTGTGCTACAAAGAAGAGAATGGTAAACTCATTACATTAATTTTCATTAATTTACTTTCTATTAAGCTATATTACACTGATAAGTACGGACTAAGCTAATAATAACAGCTAAGTCCATGTCACAACATATGAAGAGCAAGTGGTCTATAGAGTTAGCAAGAACTCTGTGCCCTCCATCATCAAACAACATTCTGTGCATAGAGCTATGCAAGTACCTTACCATCTAGAAAAAAAATTCTACCATATTACAAAAAAAGGTAGGAAAAGATCATTCAAAAATAGGGCATAAACCAGATTTCACTGTCATTATATCAGCCAACACATTTAGTGTATGGGGATTTTTTGTTTGTTTGTTTTTTGGGGTTTTTTTTTTAATAGCAATCACCACAATCACTCTTTCAATTTGAATAAAAGTGTGCCCTTTACATTGTAGGCATTATTAGCTACTTTTATTTCTGAAGGCAAAATAAACAGCCCGTTATTTTTTGGACTGTGGATTTTAAATTATTTTTTATTGAAAAATAAACTATTTTGAAAGTGCAGCAAAATATTAATGTTATAAATCTTATGTTACATAATGTAAGGGCTAATGAGAAAGGAAGCCTCAGAAATGCTTAGACAAGTCTCTCTTGTTAATAAAACCATTTACTTCTCAGGTTTATGCCCAAAGTACTGTAGTTGTGGAATGAACACGTCCATGATGTGGGAGCACCAACAAGGGATGCCATTACTGCAGAGAACAACTTTCAGAGTACCCTATGCTCATATAGGATAGCTTTGCCTTTTAAAAGAAACCTTAAACTGAGTAACAGAACACTAAACTTATTTTCGAACGTCTTCACCAAAAAAAACCCCAAACAACAAAACCGATAAACACACCACCAAAAAAACCCACCTAACATGCCAGAAGCATGCCATAGAAGTCTTTGCTTTCTGCCCATCCATTCTCAGAATGACAGAAGTAAGAGGCATCAAAAAGTTTAGGGGTAGGACACAGTGTTTGTCTGTTCCCAACAGCTACATGCAGACTGTTGCCCAGACTCACATCTGTTGTGCTGCTAAAAAAATTTAACCCATAAAAAGTGCTTCAAGTATCAGAATTTTGGCAAATACTGGATAAGGTCTGAAGAGGCCACCATACTTACCTCGTCCATTCTTCTAAAGTCACAACTGTACACGGTATGCGACTAACACATGCAGAGATTGGTATGCATTTCTAGTTAAGGTTTTATTTCTGCATCAGATAGAACTTTCTTTTGGCTTATATACTGTAATTCAAAACAAACTCCTCAGCAATGGAAAAAATTCTAAAATTCTACCTCTTCCAATACCGCTTAAACTTTGTCACTTGAACAACCAAGGCGTACACCTTCATGCATACTGCAATAGAACTAACAATAATAACCCACTATATAGCGGTTATTGGTTAAAATTTGTTATTAGTTTTTAGTATACTTTTAATAAAAAGATTGTTTCTTTCTCCTTTACACTTGAGCAAATGCAGCATCAGCAAAGCACAACTGTCCATTTTGAAAACATTCAAGCCAATGATTAATAATCTTGTTATATCTTATGCCTGAGGATCCTTCTGTTTTGTTTATACTGCCAGCACAACTTTGAGGCAACAAAGCAAAATGATAAACTAAATTAACACGACAGGAATTAACTAAGTGTAGCCTGAGTTTTATATGTATATGCACTTATGGAGAAAGAAAAAAAAAAGAGCCACACGAAACCAACCAACCAAAACAAACCCACAACACACCCAAACCAAACGACAAACAGAAAAGCACAAGGGGGAATAAAAGAGTTTGAAACTTTAGAGTTAATGAAAAAGATGAAAATGTAACCAACTCCCATTTCTATTTCCTTTGCACCATCTGGTGTACAAAGAATAGCAATTTTACCTCAATAAACTTTTCTGAACATCTCTCAGCACTGAAGCTCCAAAACAATAAGCACCCACAGTAAGGTGTAAGCTATTGTAAGTATTACACATGCATGTACTTTTACCAAAATAATGGCTAAATGACCCTGAACAGTCTGATTCATCAGGCTACACACATTTTTCTTTTGCTACCAAAACAATGGTGAGAGAACACAAGAACAAACCAAAAACACTGCTGACAGAATCTATGCAAAAGAGAATTACATTAAAAATCAGATCATGAAGATCTGCAACTTTGAGGAAGCATGACTTCCAAAAGCAATGTCTCTTCCAAGACTGCACTATTTCAAATTTATTGGAGTTGGAAATAAGAACTATATCTTTTCCAAGATAACAGTAACTGGAAGAAACACAGAGGGATAGAGACACCAAGGTGGAGGGTCTGGGGAGGTCAAAGAGAATGATACAGCCAGTCAGAGAGAGACAGAGTATACATCAGCAAAAAGCAAAGTCTGTATTTTAATATATTTAGAGGACATTACACAAAAGAAGGAAATCTGCTATAGTAATGCATGTACAGCTTATATAATTTTGTAATTTTATCTTGTGCCAAATAAACCTTCCAAGAGATTTTTGGGAATAGCTTCCTCTTGTTCTTAGTAAGTCAAGAAGGTAAACAAAGAAACATCTTGTGTCTGCATTTTTATATATCTCCTGAACAAAAATCTTTCTTTAGCCATTGTCAGTGCCTTGCTGATCAACTTTGCCTAATTCCATGTCAGCCATAACCATAACTCAATGTTGCACAGCACAGCAGAAATGTGTTTTAAAAAGAAAGTACTGATTTCAAATCATGAGCTGAAATCATACTTGAAAGAGTTCTGATTTTCTGAATCTGTGATTTTTAATATTACTACGGGGTTTTTTGTCCATACTACTGTCTTATACTGTGACAGCTGTATCTATCGAAAATATTTTTAATTACTTTCAGTTGCTAATAAACTGAAAGTTTATAAACTTAGTATAGGACAGATGCTTCAAGGAACATACTTGTCCTTGAGAAAGATAGTTCACTTTTAGCCTTAGCGCTCTCAGATATCAATAAATGAAGATTGTATTGGAGTGTTTTGAGTAGTTCTGGGCCAAAGGGCAACAGGACATACTCTACAGAAAAGGTTTCAGTTTTTAATTTTGAAATCTTGTTTTCTAAGCAGAACGATTTGAAATAAATCCTCACCATCTAAAGCAGAAAGTCAAGATAGATTAAAACTAGGGCCCTATTATGGTTGCCAAAAATTGTCATGGATACTCCTCCTCTTGTTGAGCCATAATTATATTTTACTTGTTAAAAACCTATGTAGTAGCATGAAATTTACTAAAAGGAAGCTACTCAGTTTATGAAAATACTGACTTAACTTCAACTTAAAATTTTATTTCTTATTTCTTAACACTATATATAATTTCTCTTCTGAGTGTGCTGTTTCTATTTTCATATCCTACATTAGAAAAGTAAAGAATTGCATAATATAAGATAGAAATCAAATATTTAACTTTTTATTAGTGATAAGAGATGAAGGAGATCATGCCACATTTAAGAAATGATCTCTCAGAGAGAAATACAGTATAACCTCTTTGCCAAAAGTTGACGATTAAATGCACTTTTGAGTCTTCCTTACCCTTTTTTCTCCTGGAGCAAGGGATCAGAAGGTGCTTGCTAGCTTCTGCTAGAAGTAATTATTAGCAGTAGTTTGGGGAGGGGCCACAGCAGGCTGGTAGGTAGAAGTGACAAAAGACATTCAAAAGCATGAGTTGTGTAGATGCTGACTCTAACAATTACAGCTAACCAAAGAAACAGTTTTCATCATCATCCAAAATGTCGAATATGCACACAGTTAGATAATACTGTATTTCAAGAGCCAGCAGAGGGAAAGATGGTGGGACTAGCCAGCAATCCCATCTTCTCCAAATACTTCTGGCTCCAACCTAGAAGGTCCACATCACCAAAAGCAGTGATATAAGACTTTAGGAAAGAGGTATAAGCAGATCCTAGAGCTCAGAAGAGTTTATGAGAGCACAAAGGTCCTAAAAAAATGGAGTTCCAGAAATCCACAGAATATTTAGACAACTAGGTGTTGTGTTACAAACTTCTACAGTCTGTGTCTTGTAATACTTGAGTATCATAAAAAACCAGTTCTTGTCCTTTCTCTTTATCTGCAAAAGGTAAATAATACAACGCGTTATACAGACATCTATACAGAGATTAAGCTAGGGGCCAAGTTGACAGGGGTCATGACTTACTTTCATATGAAACTTCCTTTCAGCCAGAGACTGCTGACTTATGTGCAGATAGACAGCTGGAGAAACTCCCTTAGACGAATAAAAGTCATGTATTAAACTGGATTCTTCTGAAAATGAGGGGACAAGCAGGTATTGTTTCTGTGAATTTCAGCTGCAGATTCTCTATAGCTGCATGAACACCAGGTACATATTAATAAGCCCAAAGCCTCAGCACTAACTGTCAACTTTGCTGACAGATTTATATTAATTTGCACTCTTTCACTTATCCACATCCTCTCCAAAAGTCAAAATATTGCAGGAATTCTGGTACAGCTTTGATTTAAATTTGGGGTAATTGCACTTAGAAGTAATACATCTCTCAGCACCAACATGGAAGACTTGAAGGCTTTTTAAAACCCAGAGTATTTTTGCCAACAATTTCAGTAGCTTATGCAACTCAATGGGATATGCATGTATCTTATCTTGTCAGAATTCACTAGGGCACCTTCCCTGCCCTGTCCCTGAGAACTAATGCACGGGTAATCTGCTCAGGAAGTACAGACAGCTTAGTATTTGTAACTTAAGTTAGCATCTCTGTCACAGATAGGGAAACCAAAGCAGAACAATGAAGAAACATGTCTCTTCTGCTGCTAGAGTTCAGAACATAATAGGGACACTGGACCTATACTCTATACTGCTTTATTAGGCCACATAAACCAGATATATGATTGTATGGAGTACTCTGAAGAACCAACATTCTCTGGCTCTGCGGAGAAAATATAGTCTTACTAGCAGCAAATATATTAACTTAGCTTACATGCTCCACACCAAAAACTGCTTTCATCCCCAAAACCAAACCAAAAACAGAATCACGGAATCACACAGAATCACAGAATCATTACGGTTGGAAAGGACCCTCAAGATCACCTAGTCCAACCGATAGCCCTACACTACTCTTATCCCTAAATCATACCCTGAAGAAACACATCTATCCTCTTCTTAAAAACCTCCAGGGATGGTGACTCCACCCCCTCCCTGGGCAGCCTATTCCAATATCTCACCACTCTTTCAGTAAAGAAATTCTTCCTAATATCTAATCTNGTTGCCCATCTCTGCACCCTCCCTAGTAGAGCAATGTCCTTCCTAAACTGCGGTGCCCAAAACTGCA
>VWZX01005499.1:0-14012 GCA_013399015.1 Galbula dea
GAGACCTGGACACCAGCACGTTTGTGTGGGGCCTCAGAGGAATTACACCCCTCCCCCAGGTGCTTGGTGGCACAGTTTAGAGGAAGACAGTTGAGTACTGCTCCTGCAAGAGAGGCAGCAGCTGAAGGACAGCACAGCTAGCCTGGCAGCCTTGCAGGCCCTGCTGCTTGCAAATCAAGCGTAACATGGAAACATGGACACATCTGCACTCATGTTTTTTTTAGCTTGTTTTTGTTGCTTGGTTGTTATCCCAGATTTAGCTTCCTTTCCATCTTGTCAGGCCCTGCATTCAGTCTACCCCATGGATGCAGAGAGGTGCAGGCCCACCGCTTTCTTCTCAATGGAGGTTTTGTTGCCTGGATACCTTGCTTCAAGCAAGGCAGGAATTCAGCGGGAAATCTTGAGGTGTGGAGCCTAGGGGCAGCTGGATTTGCCACGTGGAAGTGGGAAACAGCAACACATAACACGTCATTCTGGTTCTTCACAGTCTGGAGTCTAAAACCAGCACCTACAGCCCCATTGGAGCCCGGCTGAGCATAGGGAAGAGCTGTGTGGTTAGGACCAGTGGCAGTCCTGTTTGTATTCAGCTGACTAGTGATAAATTTAAATGAGCCAGACCAGAACTGAGTTAAGACTGTCCACATGGCTTCCTGCTGCACTTTGTTTGCTTGATGTATCTTGCAAGTAAAACTAGTGTCCCATCCCCACATGGGTGGGCCACAGTCCCTAGTATGCAACTGATCTTGAGCATGGAGCAGTAAATAGGGCCTGGCCAGAAGGTTCTCTCCTACACCAGAGCCACACATGTCCGCACAGCCCCAGGGACACAAGGAAGCTAGGATTCTTTCAGCACATGCCATAGATGCTGCTTCAAGCCCTGAGGCTTGAGGTCTTTTCTTCCAGGACAAGGAAAATTCTGCTAAATACCTCAGTTTGTTTAATCCAGTGTACAGAAAAAAAATCCCGGGAGGTTCAAACCTCCAGTGTTTACTCTATCAGACTTATTTCTGGGCTAAATAAACCATCAAAATCTAAGTCTCTGCTGAAAATATCTAAACATGCTATTTGGAGCTGATGAATAGTTAGCATTTGGCAAAGACAAAGCATAAATCCATAATTATTGTAAGATGAGTTACCTGGTGAAACCTGAGCAGTAGTCAACAACAACAACAAAACCAACAAAAAAACCCCAAGCAAACAAAACAAACAAAACCCAGCTGAGTAACTCAGTGAGTATGAAGATGCCTACAAATATGCTTATGAGCAACAAGACATCAGCAGCTCTGGTAGAAGCAGGAAAGGGGCAGACAGCATTACCCCAGCTCTGTGGAGGATGTCTCAGATCCCCATGGCCACCTCTGACTGAGGATACCATGCCCATATCTCCAGAAGCCCATCCCCAGATAACAGGGCAGTGTGACATCCATAGTCCCTCCATGATTCATAGAGTGAAACAAGACGGACTTTTGCAGACAACAAAAAAGATAAAAATCATATTGCTTGGGGGAGTGCCAAACTATTATTTCACCGAATTAGAGTCTTGAACTGCTGAAAGTTAAAAGGATTTCTTTTGTAAAGAGAAGATTACCCAGCCAGAAGGTCTCCATAAAGGTACAGGAGCAGTAACTCCTGGTGTTCAGCATTAAGAAACAAGTGTCTAAACAAAGGTGGTTTTTTTTGGTTTGTTGTTGACATTATTTAAAGATGCTAAGTTTGGATTTTAGATTCTGGAACTTGGTTTTCTATTTTTACGCTCTTTCTACATGTGTCAGATTAACATTCCAGGACATGCTGTGGATGGTTTATGCACCTTTGGTTACTTTATTTAACTGTCACAGTCTAAATGTACTATACACCCTGCAGTTAAAATGGATGGCTACCACTATTCACATGGATGCACTGTCACACAGCAACAGGAAATGAGCAGCAATAAAGAGAGCAGTAATAAAGTCTAAACTCAGATTTTGGTGCTGTCCTCCAACTGCCAAGTGCTGTGCCAGTTTTAAAATAGACCTTTTCTAAACGTGCTTCAACACTATTACAAAAACAAACCTTTTTTGCCACCATGCAAAAGGAAGTATTTTATGTTTTGGCACAGCCGGTTTTAATTCCTTCTTTGAGAATAAAGAATTTAACATGTTTGCCCAGACTGGCTGCAGCTTTATCAAGAGAGATTTCATCATGGACTTTGACAACCTCGGTTGCAGCCATTGTACTGTCAAACAGGTTTCCTTCCTCTTCTTCACGACACTCCTACATCACATCCTATTACAGCTCTTACAGTGCTTCATTAATAATGTGATAATGAGAGCCCTGTATACTTAGGGGATTTGGGAGGCATCATCTCAGTTTTTAAGAGGTGGAATATGAAGATCAGAGAATAAACGTGCCAAACCTAACAGGCTGTGTGATCCAAATGACAGGAATTTTTCTATCTCATTTTGCTTGGATGCAAAGCACCTCTTGGCTAAGCTGCTGTTGGTCCAGCTCTCCCATTTCTCCATCCCAGGACTTCAGTTCTACCCTGCCCTTTCTTTCCAGGGTAGCTTACAAATTTTGCACCAGTGCATCGCTGTCAGTCCTTCACTATATTTTGTTTGAGGTCTGTAGAGACAAAATTGCTGTTTCCATTAGCCAGTAACCAGGAAGAGAAATTGAACATCTGAAGATCTTTTTATCACAGATTACTACTACTGAAAACAGAGTAATTGAACTTTGAGATGCTCAGTGTTATGAAAGGAATAATCATTTTCGTAAGAAATAAGGCAGAGTACAAAGGATTTGGAAGGAAAATGAAAATTCACAGCTAAAGCTTGCCTGTGGAGGATGGATGCTTGCTTGTCCTGGTTTGGGTTAGAACAGAACTAATTCTGTTCAGTGATTTTACTTTTCAGTTAAAACTCCTCTGAGAAACTGCACTTTCTAAAACTGCCAGAATGTTTTTGCAGACACTGACTGCTTCTAGCAGTGACAAGACATAATGTTTAGATTTACTACCAGGTTCTGGGATTGGTATGCAAAGCAAGGTCACTGCTGAATCTTGTGTCTCATGTTGGTGGGTGCAGGCTAAAGGCTGCACCTTCAGGGAGAAGTGGACAGAACAGGTGACCCTAAACTGACAAAAGTATTCCATCCCATATACGTCATATTCAATATATAAACTGGTGGCCAGTTCCCCCTAGCTAGATTGCTAGATTATTTTTCCTTGCAAGATTGTTCTTCCTTTCTGGTGTTCCTTTTCTCCTAATGTGCTAGTTTAAAAGGTTAGGAACTAGCAGGTCCACAATAGAATCTCAACACAAGAGAGATTATAAGTCAAAATTACAGTTTAATAAAAGATAAGAAAATAAACAATACAATGAGTACAACAAAACTTAAGTTTTAAACCAGAACTAGGAACCCAGCACCCTGGGGCACGTGGGGTAGTGGTGCTATAAGCCCTTACGTCCAAGCTCCACATGCTTCCCCTCCCCCTGAGGCCCAAACAAAACGAAACTGTTTGTTCTGCAGATGAAAAGTCACAGCCTAGCTGAAGAGTAGGGGTCGAGAAGGAAGCTCGGGAAAAGGCAGGTTTCTGGAGAAATTCCTGCTGCTGGAGAGGGTCCTGGGGCACGAAGGGATCTCGGTAAGAGCTCCTGCAGTGTCTCGGTCCTTTTCCTCCAGCTCGGAGAGTTGTCCGCAGTTCCCCAAAACCCGAGATTATATAGCCCCCTCACAGCTCTGGTGGGAAAACTCAGTCCCTCCCTCGGGGTAGCTGAGTCATAGGATATCTCTGGAAAACCCCTGACAGCCCCTTGCAGAACCGGTTTCTCATACTGGGTGCAAACGACTCTCCGGAGGGGAGGCATTCACACCTCTTATCGCACAAACCTCTTCAATACCCAGCCTGTAGCCCAAGGGGTGTAAGGCTGACATAGATTGGTATAGAATACACAGCTAAAAATCGGGACACCCATGCTTCAGTGATCCATAAGTTCTTGCATCCAGTACCAGGATACAGCCCCTAAGCCTGACTCATCTGCTGCTGAGGCCTACTGCCACAGTACCATTGGTGATGTACTTACCATCAAGGGGGGGGGGGTTGTGTTTGGTATTGGGTTTTGTACATGTTTTTATATATTTATATATATTCCATTTATTATTATTGAAGTAGTTTTAGTTTTATTTTCCAATCCAAAAGTCTCTCTGCCCCTCTTATCCCCTTTCCCTTCCCATTGGGGAGGAGGCAAGGGGATAACAGGGAGTGTCTGTCATTGGGTTAGTGGTCAGCCCAGCCTCAACCCTCGACATTGCTGCAGAAGCAACTGGATATCTAACAGGGGCTAATTAAGCATCAACAAATGTAAGCGTGGGCAAAGCATTTAGCATTACTCCATGCTAGCCCAAGGAAGCAGCCTCCAGCTGAGGACATTANCGGGACACCCATGCTTCAGTGATCCATAAGTTCTTGCATCCAGTACCAGGATACAGCCCCTAAGCCTGACTCATCTGCTGCTGAGGCCTACTGCCACAGTACCATTGGTGATGTACTTACCATCAAGGGGGGGGGGGTTGTGTTTGGTATTGGGTTTTGTACATGTTTTTATATATTTATATATATTCCATTTATTATTATTGAAGTAGTTTTAGTTTTATTTTCCAATCCAAAAGTCTCTCTGCCCCTCTTATCCCCTTTCCCTTCCCATTGGGGAGGAGGCAAGGGGATAACAGGGAGTGTCTGTCATTGGGTTAGTGGTCAGCCCAGCCTCAACCCTCGACATTGCTGCAGAAGCAACTGGATATCTAACAGGGGCTAATTAAGCATCAACAAATGTAAGCGTGGGCAAAGCATTTAGCATTACTCCATGCTAGCCCAAGGAAGCAGCCTCCAGCTGAGGACATTATCAGCTCTGTGTAGGAAAGGATACCTGATGCCAAGGGCTGCACATCACACTCTGCAGCTGGAGACGTATGTAGTTGGAGCCTGGTGATTAAGAAAGCAAGATTTCTATTCAAAATGTTAAGCTACTCCAAAAGAAAACATGCTGCTTTGCTTCTCTCTGGGGAAGACAGGAAGCTACTGTTGGGCTGTCTACCATTTATAATAAAGTTATTTTTTCCAGAGAAAGTGAAGCCTTCCTGCAGGGTCACACAGGCACCAAGATGTGGCACAGACAGCAAGGAAGCCAACTTGTGGGATTTTCCATGTGTAGAAACAGCTCAAGAAGGTTGGGTGACTTTTGTGCCAGGAAAACTGATGGAGCAGATCATCCTGAGTGCGCTTCTGCAGCACTTGCAGAGCGGCCAGGGGATCGGGTCCACTCAGCATGGCTTCATGAAAGGCAGGTCCTGTCTGACTAACCTGTTCTCCTTCTGTGATGGGGTAACCCGCCTATTAGATGAAGGAAGGGCTGTGGATGTTGTCTACCTTGACTTTAGCAAGGCATTTGACACAGTTTCCCACAGCATTCTCCTTGAGAAACTGGCTGCTCGTGGCTTGGATGAGCACACGCTTGGTTGGATCAAAAACTGGTTGGATGGCCTAGTCCAGAGGGTTGTCCTCAATGGAGTTAAGCCTGGTTGGCGGCCGGTCACAAGCGGTGTCCCTCAGGGGTCAGTGTTGGGGCCTCTCCTGTTCAACATCTTTATTGATGACTTGGATGAGGGGATAGAGTGCACCCTTACTAAGTTTGCAGGTGACACTAAGCTGGGTGGGAGTGTCGATCTGCTTGAGGGTAGGCAGGCTCTGCAGAGGGACCTAGATAGGCTGGATAGATGGGCAGAGACCAATGGGATGAGTTTTAATAAGGCTAAATGTAAAGTCCTGCATTTTGGGCGTAACAACCCCCAGCAGCGCTACAGGCTCGGGAAGGTGTGGCTGGAGAGCTCCCCAGCAGAGAAGGACCTGGGGGTGCTGATTGACGGCCGGCTGAACATGAGTCAGCAGTGTGCCCAGGTGGCTAAGAAGGCCAATGGCATCCTGGCTTGCATCAGGAATAGTGTGACCAGTAGGAGCAGGGAGGTGATCTTGCCACTGTACACGGCACTGGTGAGGCCACACCTCGAGTACTGTGTGCAGTTTTGGGCACCGCAGTTTAGGAAGGACATTGAGCTACTAGAGAGGGTGCAGAGAAGGGCAACTAAGCTAGTCAGGGGTCTGGAAAACACGCCTTATGAGGTGAGGCTTAGGGAGCTGGGGTTGTTTAGCCTGGAGAAGAGGAGGCTGAGGGGAGACCTTATCGCTCTCTTCAGCTACTTGAAAGGCCATTCTAGGGAGGTGGGTGTTGGCCTCTTCTCCCTTGTGACTAGCAACAGGACTAGAGGGAATGGGCTTAAGCTGAGCCAGGGTAGGTTTAGATTAGATATTAGGAAGAATTTCTTTACTGAAAGAGTGGTAAGATATTGGAATAGGCTGCCCAGGGAGGTGGTGGAGTCACCATCCCTGGAGGTTTTTAAGAAGAGGATAGATGTGTTTCTTCAGGGGATGATTTAGGGATAAGAGTAGTGTAGGGCTATCGGTTGGACAAGATGATCTTAAGGGTCCTTTCCAACCGTAATGACTCTGTGATTCTGTGGCTGAGCTGCAGGTTTTACCTGAAAAGCAGCAGCAAACCTGTCTCACTCCAGCAGGAGTTACCTAAGCAGTTACCTCCCATGTATGTCCCTCACTCTCAGCAGGCACCTCACACAAAGCCCTGTGATGACTCTAGGGAGCTCCTCATCTCCAGAGGAGAAAATGTAGTGCTCCTCATCTCCAGAGTATAAAATGTAGTGCCCAGAGCAGTGTAGGTGCCTGCCCATCCTATTTCCTGTGGTGGGGAAAAACAGGGTCACTCCACTTGGTTTGGGATGTCCAAAAAGAGCCATTGCACATAGGCATGGACACAGGGAAGACACACGCAGTGTGTCTGTGAGCAAGAGAAAATTTATGGACGGCTGGAGTAAGCAGGATGCCTGTGGGCAGTAGGAGACACCCAGAATGAAGAACACATTCATGGCCAGGAGGCTCTGGGGTGAGGGCTGCTGCAGGTCATGGATGGGCTATGGCCATGTTCCTGCAATGGTCTCATGCAAACAAATCCTCATGCACAGGGAACCCTAGCATGCAAATTTCCAAATAGCAAAGAAAAACAAACATTGCTTTCCAAGACTAGCCTGAAGAAAACATTAGTTTTCCTGAAAACAGCTTTCACAGTGCAAAATAGCTGCTAAAAAAGCCAGATAGCTCTCTAGTGAAAAGGTACCTCAGAGCAGGAGCAGCAGTGAGCAGTTCCTCTGCTTACTGATACCCTCCCTGGAGAACAGAGAAGGTGGCACAGTGCAAAGATCCCTGTAGATCCCAGTTTCCAAGGTGGGGGGGAGGAGGGGAGAAAAAGGCACAAAACTGAAAACTCCACCAAAAAAATAAAAAAATAATAAAAAAAAAAACAGGAAAAAAAAGTCCAGAAGCCAGTCAGGCCCAAGGACTTCACAAACCTGGTCCCCTCAGAGGTAACACAAAGGGTTGCCATCAGCTTGGACAGAAGAGTCACACTGTTACTAGATGAGCACCTGCCAGTTCCCAGAAGGCTGGGCTAGCTACTTGTGCCCCTTGCAGCATGAAGTGGAGGCTGCATATAATCTCTTCACCAGTAGGGATGGCCTTCACCTGGTAGGGTCTGTAACAACAGAGTCAAGGGGACTGTTACCTACTGATTAAGAATTAACTTGGTCTGTGAAGGAAGGCTGCCCCTTCAGCTCTCAATCAACATGGGACTAGACTTTTAAAAGCAGAGTGATCACAAGACACATTATCTCCCAGGACAGCAGGATCCAGGGACAGGGTCCCAAGCATCAAAGGAAGCTGTGCAAGACACTTCCAAAGTACCCTGGTGAAGCTGCATCTGGAATATTGTGTCCAGTTCTGGGCCCCTCAGTTTAAGAAGGATAGGGAACTGCTGGAAAGAGTCCAGCACAGAGCCACAAAGATGATGAAGGGGGTGGAACATCTTCCCTATGAGGAAAGGCTGAGGGAGCTGGGTCTCTTTAGCTTGGAGAAGAGGAGACTAAGGGGTCACCTCACCTATGCTTTTAAGTATGTGAAGGGTAGGTGTCAGAAGAACGAGTTCAGGCTCTTCTCAGTGAAGCCCAGCAACAAGGGGCAAGTGTTGTTAAGCTGAAGCATAGGAGGTTCTGTGTGAATACAAGAAAAAATTTTTTCACAGTGAGAGTGACGGAGCACTGGCACAGACTGCTCAGAGGGGTTGTGGAGTCTCCTTCTATCGAGATACTCAAAACTCATCTGGACATGCTTCTGTGTGACCTGGTCTAGGGAACGCTGCTGTGGCAGGGGAGTTAGACTAGATGATTTTTCAAGGTCCCTTCCAACTCCTAATATTCTGTGATTCTGTGAAAGTGTCAACCATACCTTTGAAATCCCTTTATTTACCCTGCTCTAGGCTTATAGCACTAGTTCTTCATCCATTTTTCACTGTTAGCTTTGTTTTAGAGTAACCCATACTCATAAAATGCTATAAGGATTATATTAAAACACTGTAGATTCTTCTGTTGCACAGATCTCACTCCATTGTCTGCATTCAGGCAAATCAAAGCATCTATCTGTAATCTAACATTAGTTTGGGGGGGTTGTTTTAGCTTTATCAACAAGACACAATAAGATCCACTTTTGGACGGATCAACTCCCTTACAAAGATTAGTGATTAGTACAGGCTGTACATTAATGTCCCATTGCACAATTATTTCTTAAAGAGGCTGTACAAGCCACAGGATTTAAACTTCTATTGTAAAAAAAAAATCAAAAGGCTCAAGTCCCAATTAAATCATAGAATCTTCAGAGTTGGAAGGGAACTCAAAGATCATCTAGTTCCAACACCCCTGCCTGGCAGGGACACCATCCACCAGATCAGGTTGCCCAGGACCCCATCAAGCCTTGTCTTAAAAGCTTCCAGGAATGAGGCTTCCACAACCTCTCTGGGCAAACCTGTTCCAGTGTCTCACCACCCTCATGGTGGAAAAACTTCCACCTAATATCTAATCTAAATCTACCCTCCTCTAGCTTACACCCATTTCTCCTGATTCTATCACTACCTGACCTCCTAAGAAGTCCCTCACCAGCTTTCTTGTAGGCCCCCTTCAGGTACTGGAAGGCCACAATAAGCTTAGTCTCCTCAGAGCCTTCTCTTCTCCAGACTGAACAACCCCAACTCTCAGTCTGTTCCCATAGAAGAGGTGGTCCAGTCCTCTGATCATTCTCGTGGCTCTTCTCTGGACTCGCTCCAGCACCCCCATATCCCTCTTGTAACAGGGGCTCCAGAACTGGATTCAATATTCCAGGTGGGGTCTCACAAGAGCAGAGTAGAGGGGGAGAATCACCTCCCTCGGCCTGCTGGCCATGCTTCTCTTGATGCAGCCCAGGATATGGTTGGCCTTCGGGGCTGCAAGCACATGCTGGTGGTTCATGTTGAGCTTCTCATCCATCAACACCCCCAAGTCTCTTTTCTCAAGGCTGCTCTCAAGCCAATCTTCACCCAGCCTGTATCGGTGCTTGCACTTGTTCTTGTTGAACTCCTTGAGGTTGGCATGGGCCCACCTCTCCAGCCTGCCCAGGTCCCTCTGGATGGCATCCCTCCCCTCCAGCGTATCAACCGTACCACACAGCTTGGTATTGTTGGCAGACTTGCTGAGGGAGCACTCGATGCCGCTGTCCGCATTGCCGATGAAGATGTTGGACAAGACTGGTCCCAGTACTGATCCTTGAGGGACTCCACTTGTCACTGGCCTCCACTTGGACATGGACCTGTTGACAGCCACTCTTTGGGTGCGACCATGGAGTCAATGCCTTATCCAGTGGGTGGTCCATCCATCAAACCCATATTCCATTTGCTTGGAGATCAGGATGTCATGCAGGACAGAGTCAAAGGCTTTGCTCAGGGCCAGGTAAATGAAGTCAGTTGCTCCTCCCCTGTCTATTGATGTTGTGACCTCTTCACAGAAGGCCACTACATTCATCAGGCACGATTTATGTTTCGTGAAGCCGTGTTGATTATAACCAATCACTACTTCTTCTATAAGCATAGTCAAATAAAAATTGTTTCTTTTTCCAACATAAACCTTCAAGAACTTTAGCATCTTGATCATACAATGCTACTTCAGTGCATCTGTATCGCCCAGAGAATGGCAAAATTAGCAAATGACTGATTTCTGCTAATAAAAAACACTTGTATTTTCAGCTTCACTATCAGATAGCTGAAGATCAGTGCAGCAAAACCAAAATGTTTCAAAAACGATTAAAAAAGGTTTTCTTAGGTGAACTACAGCACAGACTCAATAATGCACCACAGTTGTTCAACTTATCTTTGGTATTATGCAGACATACTTGTATCAATTTTGTGGAGAACTTAAGATTATCACAGTCTCCAAATTCTTTAGAGAATAAACTGCAAAAACATTTACAATTTAGATTTTTTCCCTGATAAAATTTGTTTAAAACAATACATCCTAGAAATAGTCCTGATAACAGTTAGAAAATGAGCAATCAAGTTACAAGACAGAGGCACAAAATCTCCATAAAATGTTTTTATTCCATATCAGTGGAGACTGCAGGTATGAGAAGAGGATCTACTGTGAGCTTTTCAAAAACAGAAACCGCAAAAAACGCAGTAATCCTTTTAAGCAGTAGAGACAGGGATAACCTGTTCCAGGGCAGAAGACAGCTATCAAACCCATCTCCCTGCCCTCTTGCAATACATGGAAGTTACAGTTTTCAGCAAGAGGCTAAAGAAATTATGCCAGGAAATGCTACTCTGAAGCAGCTGTCCAACAGCCAATGTTCTCCCCATTCCTCAACAGTCTTCATCTTTTATTTTCTTCTTTTTCTTCTTCTTTTTCTCTGTATTCTGCAAACAAACAAATTCTGCTATGAGGAAAGCATAATGGACAAGCAAAGCAACACATGTAGCTAGGCAATGTAGCTTGCACTCAAAGCAGCTACTATTTTTGCTCAGCAAAGCATAACAAAAGAGATATCCCATCCTCCCCCCCTCCTCTACTGCTAAATGCACTCGGCAATTACAGCAAGGTGGGGCCAGTAGGCAAGGGAAGCTGTGCTGTCTTGACATGCTACTGGCAGCTCAGTACTGCAGTCACACTGTGTAGCTGTGCTAAAAGAGAAGAAAATGAAACCCCATATCAAGAACAGGATTTCAAAGCTAAGTAACTAGTTTGATTTGATGCCATCCATTTTACTGTTGCTAAAAGACATCAGAAGATGCAGGTACAGCCTCTGCTGCCTACAAGTCCTAAACATTACACAGATGCCTGTGCATTGACACCAAGGGACACCTTCCCCACTAGAGAAGATGTAGAAAGAGAAAAAAGACTAATGCTGGGGGTGGGCAGAGGAAACGCTGACATTAAAAGTAATTTCTCAGACCTTACACAGAATCACAGAATATTAGGAGTTGGAAGGGACCTCGAAAGATCATCTAGTCCAACCCCCCCTGCCGCAGCAGGATTCCATAGACCAGGTCACACGGAAGCACGTCCAGAGGGGTTTTGAATACCTCCATAAAAGGAGACGACTCCACAACCTCTCTGGACAGTCTATTCCAGTGCTCTGTCACCTGAACTGGGAAAAAATTTCTACATGTATTCACAAGGAATCTCCTATGCTTCAGCTTACAGCCATGGCCTCTTGTCCTGTCACTGGGCTTCATCATCTTGGACATTACAGTGATGGATATAATGAAATAAAATTACTAAAATAAACCCGTCCTCGAAGACCATGGGTTATACAGGTAATAATATTTCACACACACACACTCCATATATTTTGGAGACAATCTATTCCCATACAGGATCAGGTAGCTGTGCAACTCTGCCTCACCTCAACTGTGGGGCTGGTGGAGGCTTCCTCATTCAGTAACCCCTCCTCTTCAGCTTGCTTTTCCTTACCCTTCTTCTTCTTCTTTTTGACAGGTTCATCATCTTCTGTGGTATGGAAGAGGCAACCGGAGAAAGAAAAAAAATTAAAGGCAGGTTCTCAGTTATTAGGAGTAAAATATGAAAGAAAAGCCTTTGATGAGATGTGACAGGATGCAGTGACGACAGTAAGAATGCAAAATACTTAATACCACACTGCCCCAATCTCTACATCTCTTTACACCTATTTTCCCTCCACTTTGCCCTTATCTGCATGATTAGTTCCTGCTATAATCAAAATATACAACTACCTAAGACACAAGTGATAATGTTCAGACAGTGTTATTCAGCTCTCCTGGTACAAACACCACTGTCCACAGTTTGGCAAATAATTTCACCAGCATCAAAAGAACACTAGAAGTACTCTAAAACCCATACTAAAAATGTGTTCAGCCAAAAGCAGCTTGTTCACAACTTACCATCCTATCTTGATGTTGGAAATTTGCTAAGAATTAGACCAGTTTCTTTATTAAGTTGCCGAACATAAAGATCTCAATGCTGAACTAATGCAAAGCATTTAAAGCAGAAACTCATTCCTGTCTTGGAAGACAAAAACTGATTTATATAAGCTAAGAAAAATGTTAACACAGGGAAAGATTTACTAATGACCTCTCTTACATTTATTCTTCAAAACTATTGATCAACAGCTGGCCTATCTAATACCACTCATTTTCTAGAATATATACCACAGTCTTAGGAATCTCTAGATAAAGAAAACAAGCAGAAATCGCTACCAAGCTGATAGCCTCTGTAGTAGCCAGCTTGTTACAGGAGCATACCAAAATTACACTTCTTTGCACAGCTAAGTCAGTGCTGGATACCAGGTTTCCCAGTACATACTAATTAGGATCACAGCTGAGATGCTGCAACCAGTGGTATTTGTGGTGTGTGCAGTTGTTATTGGAGGTGTGACTCAATAAGTAATTTTCTCAATGTACTTCCCCCAAAAAATGAATCAATTTCATTTTAAAGCACACACACCACTTAAAGACAACAGGAATAAAGCCCTAGTGCAATTACAAAAACCCCAAAACATGTAACCTCATAACATCTTGATCATACTTTGTCAAGAGTTCAGCTCCTCAACATAGAAGGATTAATGAATTAAAAAAAACACTTCAACATTTGCCTCTAACCTAAGCTTCAGACAAAAAAATTGGCTTCAGGGTAAAAAGCTTCTAGACTTCTCTACAGGATAATACAGATGGTTAAGACATGCAGTTTTCTGACATTAAGAAATGCCATAAGCAAAACAGCAAAGGATTCCAGATAAAGGCACTGGTAAATATAATTTTTAATGGATTCTACCATACACAGAATCTTCAGAGGGAATGGTGTGCAAGCAGAAGGTATTCAAAACAAATCTAAAATTAGGCTTGGGAAATAAAAGTAGCTAAAAAATAAGCAAACACTACATTAAAGCCATACAGCACAACAGGAGCATACAGAATCACAGATTAGGAGTTGGAAAAGACATCGAAAGATCATCTAGTCCAACCCCCCTACCGCAGCAGGATTCCATAGACCAGGTCACACAGAAGCGCATCCAGACGGGTTTTGAATACCTCTATAAAAGGAGACTCCACAACCTCTCTGGGCAGTCTGTTCCAATGCTCTGTCAAATGAACTGGGAAAAAATTCCTATGTGTATTCACACGGAATCTCCTATGCTTCAGCTTACAGCCATTGCCTCTTGTCCTGTCACTGGGCTTCACTGAGAAAAGCCTGACCCCATCCTCCTGACACACACCCTTCACATATTTAAAATCGTAAGTGAAGTCACCCCTTAGCCTCCACTTCTCCAAGCTAAAGAGACCCAGCTCCCTCAGCCTTTCCTCATAAGGAAGATGTTCCAGCCCCTTCATCATCTTGGTGGCTCTGTGCTGGACTCTTTCAAGCAGTTCCTTTTCCTTCTTAAACTGAGGGGCCCAGAACTGGGCACAATATTCCAGATGCAGCCTCACCAGGGTAGAGTAAAGGGGGAGAAGAACCTGTCTTAAAATACTAACCACCCCAATTCCGATACACCCCAGAATCCCATTGGCCCTCCTGGC
>VWZX01005503.1:302-35468 GCA_013399015.1 Galbula dea
ATGCCCATCTTCTCCATTCTCACCCCGCTCCCACTTACCGCTCCCGGAGCCCGGCTGGACGTGCAGGTTCTCCTCGGGGTTAGGGGCCGCAGCCCTGTACCGGAGACGCCATCAGCCCCGGGAAGGGATGAGCGGGGCCGGAATGAAGGAGGTGGTGGTTGTGTCTGTGGGGGGGTTGTCCGGTTTCCACCGAGCCCTTCTTTTACCGGCGGGGTGCGGGGCGGGCGGGCAGCGGCTCAGCCTTCACCGACACCCCCCGGGGCCGCCGCCACCCGCCCCCTTCGCCGTCCGTCCGTCCGTCCGTCTGTCTGTCTGTCCGCCCGGGAGAGAGATGCAACAAGAGCGAGTGACCAAACGGCGCTAACCGAGGGAGGATCCCGGATCCCTTACTTGGAGACGCCGCACGTTGATCCGGTGACAGCTAAAATAACGGGAAGACACACCCACTTAGCACCAGCATATTTACATGAAGTGCCTCCGGGACCCCCGCGGCCGTCAATCACCGGATGCGCTCCAGTCAATCACTGCGAGGCTTTAAGGCACGGCGGAACGGGGAGGGAAGAAAAATAAAAAAAAAAAAAAAAAAAAAAGAAAAGAGGGGAGGGGGCTTGGGGAGGTGATGGGGGGGATGATGCTACCGAGCGGGGACCCTCCCGAGGTAAGAGCTAGGATCAACCTACGTGGGGGGCTCCGCGTTGCTCCGCATATCCCCCTATTGCGGTGGGGGTATCCCACCCCCCGGTGTTTGGTGGGAGGGGGTACGAAGGGGGGGGAGCGATGCTCGTTATGGAAAGTTTGAGTGGGGAGAGAGAGGTAACGAAAAGAGGAAGGGGATGGTTGAGGGACCCCAGCGAAATGGGGGATGCGTTGTTACCGGGCATCATCCGTCCTCCGCCGCACTGGGGATGGGGGGGACGTACATCGGGACGGCAACGAAATTACCGGGAGGAAAGGGCTGAGGGAGGAACGGTGGTGGTTTTTCGTTCCCTACGGGAGCCCTCGCTACGGTGGCAGGACCGGTAGCTTCTGGAACCGAGAGAGAATGAGGACGGACACACATATACAGTGACCTGTCCTACCGCTGTGACCACGCTCTATAACCGCATCCGTGCCTTGGTTTGTCTCTCTCGGCCACCTTAATTAAACTGTAATTAATCATCGCGTCCGGTGCAATTACACTGATCAAACAGAAGTCAATAACGGCAAGGATCGCCCTCAAGCTATCACTTTTGGGTGCCCCCAAACCTCCTTCCCCCCCACTTTTTTCCCCCCTTCCTCTTTTTTTCGCCTCCATCACGGGAAGGATGCAGCAGAACCGGTGCGGTTCAACCGGTCCCACGCGGGATAAAGGGACCGGAATAACCGCAATGGATGCGGAACTGGTTGGAAGGGACCGGGAGTGGCTGTGGCTACTATCCCCGACGGCGGGACCGGTGCGGGGGAGACCTCCGCACCGGTCCCACCGTCCTCTTCCAGCATCCTTCGTTATCTTTTACCGGTTGAATTAACTGCGGTGTGGGGTTGGTTTATTTTATTTTATTTTTATTTTTTTATCAGTTAATTAGGTTTAATTTCCATAATTAGTATAAAGAGTAGTGGAGATAATCAGGAGGTAACATCTCTTTAGTGTGTAAACACGGATTTCGGAATTAAAGAAGAGGAGGTAAAAAAAAAAATCAAGCAAGCAAGCAAAGCAAGATGTAATTAAGGCGTTGGCGCGCGCGGCTTTTAATTGTAATGAATTTCTAATTAACGCTCAAGCCATCGCCGCATCGCGGGGAGCCCCCGCGATGGTTTTTTGGAGAGCTAGGGATAAGCGGGCGCGGAAAAGGGATGAGGAGGAGGATGGAGGGATGGAGAGAAGAGCGGAGGGATGCAGAGGAGCCTGGAGGAGTGCGGAGAGCCGCGGAGGAGCCGCGGGCATCAGTTTACCCCGACGGGACACCCCCCCCCCAAAAAAAAACCAAACCCAAACAAACCCAAACCCTAACCCGATACTGCCCCGACAGGACCACCCCCAGCCCCAACCACCCCAGCCCAGTGCCGCTGGCAGGATAATTTAGGTTAAAACTTAGGAAGCCGTGTCAGGGGTGTATAAATAAATAATCAGGAAGGAAGGGGGTGAGAGGGAGGGTGGCAAAAAGCGCTTCGCCCCCCCGCCTTTCTCTCTCTTCTCCTGGAGGGGCTGTGCTGAGATTGCCACATAAATCACGACCGGTCTAATTCAGTGGAAGTTTAATAAACGGCTCCTATTGGAAATGAATGTTCCCCATTTAACAGTTGTATCAGCACCATATAAAAGCGTGACCCCAATAAATTTAATTTTAGAGGCCGATCAATCCGGGCTTCTCTCCATCGATCCTCTCTGCGCCTTCCCAGCCTCTTCCCCGGCCCTTCTCGGGAAAGGGGGGGGAAGTGGGGGGGAAGGAGCGTTTCGATTAGACTCTTTATTAGGAAAAGATTGCTCTGAGAGGCCTGAAAATTAAACGGTGACATTTTAATTACTGGACATTGACAAAGGGAGCGGGCGGTGGCTCTCTGCAGGCCGAGCACACTCCGGCCGAACTGATGTGCTGAGCATCGAGGGACATGGGGGCGGGGGGGGAGGGAGAATGGGGATACCCCAAGGGTCCTGCCCTGTGACCTCCAGCAAGCCCACGGGGCCCTTTTGGTGCTCCCCAAGACCCCTTCCAAGTGGCTGTGCACACCTGCCCCTCCCATCCCGAGACACCCTCTCTGTGCGCTTCAGCTCCACCACCATGCGCCCCTCCATCCCTGCACCTCAGTGCTCCCACCATGCACCCAAGCTCTCCCACAGTGCTCCCCCACCCCTGCACCCCATCTCTTCCACTGTGCTTCCCCGTGCCTGAAGCCTAACTCCACCGCTATGCACGCCTCCAACTCTATGCCTTGGTTCTCCCATCATACCCTCATCCCTGTACCCCTCCCTTCACCCCAGCTCCCCCATCCTGCTCTCCACCCCTTTACCCCAGCTCTCTCACTATGTACCCCTCTTCTGTGCACTCTCATGCCCCCTCTGTCCCTACAACGCACATCCTGGCCCTCCTCAGTGCACGCCCCTCGACATGCCTCTCACTGTCTAACTGCTGTCACCGCGTCCCCTGTCCCCTTAGTCCCCTCCATGGCAGTGCTGCCCCTCACCTCTCCAGGCACCCAATCTGCATCCCACTCCATCCCTGCTGGCTCTAAATCTGCCTAATTTCCCTGGACTAGAGTGGCTATGGAGGAAGGCACCGGCCACAATCGATAGACACGACTTTATTGATTAGGTTAAACCAGTGTCTTCATAGGGATGGAGTGGGATGAGCCAAGGCCAGCAGTTCCCTCTGCCCTCACCCTACCAGGCTGTCCTCGGGGCAGCTGGACACCACAGTCCTTCAGGCTTTTGGCTGCAGGGAAGTTTTCCTCCTGCTGCCAGTAAAAGCCCCCAGACATCCACTTGCCATTAAACATCTCCGAGGCTGACCAGCAACTGCAAACCTTGAACTTTGGCTGCAAGACCGGTGGTGAGAGCAGCTACTGAGGGCTACAGGCAAAGCAGCAGCAGCTCCAGAAGCTGGTAAGGCTCAATCTATAAATCCTGTCCTTAGTGCACACTTGTAGTTTATGGCCATCCCCTTTAGTGAAGGTAAAGCAGCCCCGGGTCAGCGCAGCTCCACGGCAGCTGCACCACAGCAGCTTCCAGCAGGGAAAGGCACAGACCTCTGACCTTGGCTTTTCTTAAAGCACAACCTTCTTTTTACTGAAGAAGCCCCAAATACTTTGGTATAGTTAGATTTTGGTTTATTTTGTTGGGGGTTTTAAAATTTTGTTCTAGGTTTTTGTGGGTTTTGTTGTTTTGTTTGTGTTTTCTCCTTTGTTAGGCTTTCCAGTTTCAGACTGGGCAGCCCTGGTGAGCTGAGGGAGCAGGATGAGGCCAGCCAGTTCAGGGGATGGTCCCCTCTATCCCCTCAGATTTCTGCCCCACAGTGCCTGTGACCCCCCACCCCAGTCTGAGGGGTCCCCAGGGAAGGCTGAAGATGGATTACCCTAAATAACTGCTCCAGCTCAGGTCCTTATCGTCATGCTGTGGCTCCCAGCTCCCCTTCCCCATCAGAGAGCTTCTTCTGCTCCCTGGGACTTGGCTTCCACCGCAGGGACACCACAGTCACTGAGCCGGGCTGGTTCCTGCCTGGTTCCCCGCAGGACATGGCACAGCCCCACAACAACTGTGGGGCAGAAATCACCCACAAATAGCCTCACTTGGCTGAAGAGGGTCTCCTGAGCACCCTCCAGTGAAGCTAGGAAGCCAGAGCTAGTTCTTCTGCGGCTCTTAAAGAGCTGAACTCACCTGGTTCCTCTGCAGGTGCTGAAGAGGTGAGGTCACCTGTGATGGGTTTAACTCAGCTGAGGCCTATGTGGGCCAGATTCTGGCAGCTGAGCAAGGATGAAGCTCCTGTGGATGTTGTAAGGTGTTTTACGTGTTAATCTCTGCTGGCTGCATGTCTTAGCCTCTGCACAAGGATGCTTTGTCCTCTAGAGGCTGAGCAGCCTTGGAGCCCCTCGCAGGGAGCAGTGCAGAGACTGCCTGCCTCAAATCCCTGTGGAAATGAAGGGCTTGCTGCTCCCATTCCCTGCCTGAAGAGGCTGAGGGTGTTTCCGTGTGCCCTGGACATCTGTGCTGTGGGGAGCAGCCACTGAGACCTCCAATCTGTGCTGGGGAGAGTCCCAGCTTGAGGTGTCCTGGCTCTTGCTGCCCCTTGACCTGCCTCCTCCCCCCTCTTCCTTGCTGGCCAAGGCTGCAAGCTCCCTGGTGGTGGGGTCCCAGGTGCAGCTCCTGTGAGGCTGAATGCTGATGCTTCCCTCCTGGGCTGTCCTGCCTGGAGGCAGCACTGGGCAGAAGGTGGCATCACCCCCCAAAGTCCCTCTGTCACCAAGGTCTGCCCTGGGCTCCCAGAGCCTTTGCTCTTGGTCACCAGATTTTGCTCCCTGCAGGATTAGGGACATTTTTTTTTTTCCAGCTAAGACTCAAATCCCCAGGTTTTGCTTCATATGCTCTGCAGAGGCTCCCTGCAGTCTGCCCCTTCTCCATTGGTGTCTCCAGGTAAACTTCCCCTGCAGGACCACACAGTTCTGCTGGGCAGGAAAGCACAAACCCTGCTCCTGGAGTCACTCCTCCTGTTCACTTATGCTCCCCAATGTCAAAGTGACCACATGAAGCTGTTTCTAATGATGGCTCAGTTATGAACTTCAGCTCATTGCTGGCCACTGCTGGCCCTGCTCCACAGGGAGAGGGATGGGCTGGGGCCCCCTGGGAGCTGCAGCCTGCTCCAATTCCCTGTTCCTGGTTTCTTTGCCAGACATATGTGTGTGTACAGACACACACACACAGAGCTTCTCAGGCTGTTATTTGGGAAACAAAGCCTGACACTTTGCCTTTGGGAAGCTGACAGCAGGATGTATTTGGCCACAGGACACAAGAAACCAAGGATTTTCTAATTCTGTGCTGCCTTGAAGGGCAAACTACCTCAGGCTCATCTGACAGGATGAGCTGCTCCTGGCAAGGATCACAGGCAGAGAAAACCTGAAAATATTGGGAGTTTTGGCACAGATGGGACATACCCAGTTTTTCCTAGAGCCTGTGAGCTCCTGCAGACACACTCCCATAGGAGACTGGCTCTATCAGTGCCACCACGACTGAAGTTACAGGGAGAGGAAAGAGAGTGATGAGACTGGTGTGAGGCTGCTGGTGGAGTCCCTAAATGAGCTGGTGGGATGAAGAGTGGCACGGGGAAGGACAGGGGGAGGTCACTCAGGGCATCTACAGCATCCACTGCTGAATTGATGTGTCTGTTATGCACCTCCCTTCCATGTCATCTTCTGAGCAGGACTCAGCTGTAAGGTAGAACATTGCTTTGTCTTCTGCAAGCTTTTCAGCCAAGAAATGCCCTGATTCAGGCTGTAAACAAACTGCAGCAGGAAGGAGGAGAGAGGGATGACATCCTCAGGTAGCCCCAGCTCCAGTCCAGCACGGAGAGCAGCACTGCTGAGCCCCATTGCAGCACCCAGTGCTCCCAACCTTGCCTGGCAGCTGGGAAAATCTCCCTGCCCATTCATTTCCCATCCCTGGAGCAGGTTTTGGGGCCAGGATGGTGTCACACAGAAGGCTGGTGACGTGTTTCACATATCTTGGTGATCTCCAAGTCACCTCTGCATGCACACAGGCCCTGTGCCAGGGCAGGATTTTCCTTACCCCAAATCCAGCAGTGCTGCACCCCAGGAGATGCCTCCAACAGGGTTTGGGGGGGACCCTGCACCCCATTGGGGTTTCCCATGCCAGGCTTGCCCCAGCTCCTCCTGCTCTGCATGCCATTTGCTGCAGGGAGAGCAGCCTGGGCTGGGTGCAGACCTGCTAGGGAGCTGCTGGCTGTGGGTGAGGGCACCCAGCAGAGTTAAATCTGCCCAGATCTTGGCCCAATTTTATTGCCTTCCCTCATTCCTCTTACTGTTGCCCCTTGGTTCTGATGAGTGGTGGCAAGAATCAGGCTGACTTGCTTGAAATGGGCTCTGTGGACATCAAAGCAGGGCCAGGATGTGGGTTGGAAGGGGAGAGCAAGGTGCTGTGCTGGGAGGACCCCAGTAGCTCCCAGGCAGCAATGCAGACTGGGCTGTGGGGTCTAGGCTTCCCACAGGGACCTATTATCCAGAGCCACCATCTCCAGAAGTCCCCTTGCTGCTGCTCAACACTCAGGGTGGCAGAAGGGTTGGGTCTTTCCCAACCTGCCCTCTCTGCTTGCTCATCCAGCCCTAGTCCTCCCCCCAAAACAGCATTATCCTGGCGCTGGGAAGGAAGTGGGGCCGAAGTGGTGTCACTGAGCAGCCCCTTGGCTGCTCCTCCTCTTCCCATCAGCACCAGATTCAAGGACTTGGGGGAGGAAGGATGACAGAGGCCCCAAACCTCACCCCCCTGATTGCTGGATTGATGAAGTGTGCTGATGAAGACAGCAAGGTTCCTACGTATGCCCGTGAGTGATGACGCTGTCAGCCCCTGAGCCAGGAGATTTTTCACCTTCCCAGCAGCTGGCATCCTGCAGAGCTTTTTCAGGGTGATGTCTATGCTCTCTTGACCTCCCTGCCCAGGAAAGAGAGAGGAAAAGCCTTGGTTTGACTGACTTCTTAACTAAATCCAAGGGAGAGACTTTTTATCCAGGGAAAGCTAATGCAAACTGTTGGAGAGAAATAAATGGAAGAGCTGCCTGTAGCCTGGTTGGGCTCAGAGGGAAGGAATTTGTCTCACTTTAGAAAAAGGACCTGGAGGTATGAGGGCTGTTGACTCATTCATTGCACTGTTATCTGCCAGGGAGGTTGTGACATCAGAGCAATTAAGACAAACTTTATAAGTTCATGCCTGCAACCTCTATACTTCAGAAGAAGACAAACAATCCCTCCAAGGAAGGAAACAAAGTCTTTTCCAGGCTGCTTCCAGAGTAACATTTAGGATTTGTAGTAGTGCAGGAGAAATTTGATCCAAATTGTCTTTTGTTGTTTTTTTCCTAAGCTGCTGCTACATAATAAACTACCTGAGCTTTTCTTGTTAACAAAAGTTTATTTCTAATACACAAAGGCAAGCAAATAACAGCCCCAATCTCCTCCCCCACCGAGGCAGCCACACCAACCCTGCCTTTCACCATCCTCTTCTCTTCTGGGCTGTTTGCATCAGTGTCTGAATACAAGGACTGATCTAATCTGCATCAGCCTGTGGTGGAAACGTGCCCAGGACTTGCAGGAGTAGCAAACACACAGCAGACACTGCAGTGCTGCTTCTCTCTCCTTTCTGGTGGCAGCAAAGCTGGGAGCCCTCGCTTGGGCCAGCTACAGCCACCGTGCAGCGACTCCCACGCAACAGAACAAGGGATCAAGGTACAGCTGAGAAGGACAAGATGCTTCCCAGCAAACTGCTGGGATAACTAAAACCCTGCAGCCTCTTCTCTGGCCACAGCACAGCTTGGACCCCTCTGGGTGGGCTCTTTTCCCCCCCTAAGCTTGTGGGATGCTGTGCCATGGTCCTCAGCTTCCTCCTGTGGCAGAGGCAGAACCTCACCCCCCCAGTGCTGCTGCTGTTTGCTGACTCCCAGTGCTCAGCCTTGGCAGCCAGAGGCCAGCAGCTCCTCTAGGTTCTGGGTCTCTCAGCTCTGGCTGGTGCTCACCCAGCAGCACCCCTGCTCCCTGATCCTCTTTCACCTCACCTCTTTGACCTCTGCAGAACCTTAACATAGAATTGTTTAGGTTGGAGGAGACCTTTCAAATCATGAAGTCCAACTGTTAACCAGCACTGCCAGGGCACCACTAACCTGTGGCCCTCAGCACCACATCTCCAGGGCTTAGAAATCCCTCCAGTGGACTCCACCACTGCCCTGGGCAGCCTGGGCCAGGCCTTGACAACCCTTTCCAGGGAGAAATCCTTCCTCATGGCCAACCTGAACCTCCCCTGGTGCAACTTGAGGCTGTTTCTCCTTTTCCTATCACCTGTTCCTTGGGAGCAGAGCCCAAGCCTCACCTGGCTCCAGCCTCCTCTCAGGGAGCTGCAGAGAGTAAGCAGGTCTCCCCTGAGCCTCCTCTTCTCCAGGCTAACCAAGCCCAGTTCCCTCAGCTGCTCCTCACAACACTTGTGCTCTAGACCCTTCCCCAGCTTCCCTGCCCTTCTCTGGCCACACTCCAGCACCTCAATGTCTTTCTTGGAGTGAGGAGCCCAAAACTGACCCCAGGATGGGTGGTGTGGCCTCCTCACTGCCCAGGCCAGGAGGACAATCCCTGCTCTAGTTCTGCAGAACCCTTCTGCATTTTCAGCTGAGCCTGCACTGCCTGAGCATGGATGTTCTTGGCACACACCAGCATGCTGTTTGTCTTTCTTCTACCTTTCAAACCAGCCTTTTGTGGCTGTTTGCACTCAAAGAGAGCCAAGAACTCCCCAGGAAACCCTCTGCACACCCAGCGTGTCATTTGTACAATAGCAAAAGGCTTAACAGTTAAAAAATACTCTGGAGCCAGGAAATATCCTATACCTTCAATAACAAAAAATAGAGATATAAAATACTTGCTTTAAGGCTGTGTACAGTGTAACTGGAGATAATCTGAGGCCATGAAACTGCTCAGCAACAAAAGAAACGTGGGAAGAAAAGTCCTTAACGTGGTGGTGGAGGGGGGGGTGGGAAAGCAGCAACAAATATCCAGAGAGATTGTGTTGCTGCTTCTACCAAATATTTGTAGTAAAATATGACCCAGAGAGACTGCAAAGTCTGAAGCATGGAGGCTGGTGCTGCCAGTCCAGGGTGAGCCAGCTCAGCTCACTGTGGTCCTTGGGTCGATCGCCGCTCCTCAAGCATCCTGCACACCCACATGGACACCACTTCTGCATTGCCATCGTTGTACTGCATGATGAAAGGGTGGCCCTGGAAAGAGGGAGAGGCAGGGTTAGCCAAGAGAAACATAACCCTGCCCTTGAAAACCTCTAAATGATGATTTGGTTAAAAGATATTCTGACAAAACCACTGATCTGCTGGTGGGCTTGTAAAGGGCTCTGACCTTTCAGGGTCACCCAGTCCAACCCCTCTGCAGCCAGCAGCAACATCTGCAACTAGAGCAGGTTGCTGAGAGCCCCAAGGCCCAACCTGAGCTGGAATGGTTCCAGGGATGGGACACCTCCCACCTCTCTGGCCAACCTGGGACAGGCTCTCACCATCCACAGCACAACCAATTTCTTCCTTCTCCCTAGTCTCAATCTTCTCTTTTAGTTTCGAACCATCAGCCCTTGTTCTCTCATAAGTCCTGCTCAAAAGTCTCCCCTCATCCTTCTTATCATCCCTTTAAGCCCTTTTAGGCTGCAGGAAGGTCTCCCTGGAGCCTTCTCCTCTCCAGGCTGAACAACCCTAACTCTCTCAGCCTGGCCTCCCAGCAGAGAGCTTCCAGCCCTCAGATATCATTTTTGTGGCCTCCAACAGGTCCATGTCTTCCTTAGTGCACCTCTTCCATGTGTGCTACCATAATGCTCTCCTTTGTCAGAAGGAAAGCCCCAGGGCAGCCTGTGTCCAGGACCTGAACTCCTCCACCTGTGGGACAGAGACTGAACTGTGTCACTGGGCACAGGAACGCACGCAGCTGTACGAATGCCACAAGCACTTCCATCTGTGTCCTTGACTTTTAGCAGTGGAAAGCTTCCCCTGTGTCCAGGCATCCCTTCCATGGATGGCTCTTGCAAATTACCTAGGAAAAACCCTAACATCCCTGGAAGTGTGAAATTCCTTCTGTGAAGTGGTCCCTGAGCTCTGTGGCTGTAGATGCTGCAGGACCTGACGCCAGGGTCTGCAGCAGTCACAGCATCCATCAGGAGAAAGGTTTGCTCACGCACATATATGCTAGGACATGTCAATTGGAGGGATCAGTCAATACAGACATGAGAACAGACTGACACAGGTCTTCATGAGGAGCTCCTGTGGGAATTGTGTGGTGGAAAGAGGGGCAACTACCAAATATTCTCAGCCTTGAATTACGTGGCTCCTGCAGGCACTGGAAGACTGTGTCTTAGACACCTCAGAAAATCAGACCAGCATCTCAGGATGAAAGAGAAATATGGCATTCAATTTCAGCAGCCAGCTTAGGCAGCTCATGGCTCAATCTGGCCACATTCCTAGAGATGGGAACATGCCATCTTCAGATGAATCTCAAATGAAGTATAAAAATCCACAGGAAACCAAGTACTGCAATTACAGAAATGACTGAAAGAAAGCAATCGCCAGGAGAAACCATCACAGATGATGAAAACCTCCTCTCCAAATCACACAAAAGCAGCTCAGTTTTTTTTTGCAACACTAAACTTCATAGCTCTTGCAAACAATGCCTGACAGGAATCAGAGCAGATCCAAAGGGGAGCCCTGGGGGAGGGTGACGTACGGGTGGGAATGACTGTCGTGCGCAGCCTGACGCATGGCAAGCGGCACACGGGGAACAGGCATGGGTCTGATGGGGGTCCTGGGAAGGGTGGTCTTAGGATGGGTTAGGATGGCACCAAGAGGAGCAATGAAGCAGCACCAGGCTAAATAGAGCACAATAAATCCTCCCAGCAATAAGACACGCTGTGGGCCAGGGCCAGCAAACGCAGGAGCCACAGGAATAAAAGATGCCGTTATCCACAAGAGTTATGGAGGGACTGCAGGAGGCTGTTCCTTCAAGTCTGAGATGTGCAGAGCCCTCCTTTTCTTCCCTGAAAGGGTTGTCAAGGCCTGGCCCAGGCTGCCCAGGGCAGTGGTGGAGTCACTGTCCCTGGAGGGATTGAAAAGCCACGGAGATATGGTGCTGAGGGACATGGGTTAGTGGTGGTTAACAGTTGGACTTGATGATCTTAACGGTCTTTTCCAACCTACACTCTTTCATGATTCTTTTGACCTTCTTGGGTTGCTCAATTGCTTTCCCAGTTAACCTCACAGAGGAAAGACAGAAGGAATACTCTGCTGGAGTGACTCAGTTGAGCAGGAGGTCTGCCACGAGGAGAACATGACACAGACTATGCCATGAAGAGCTGCAAATGTCTCAAGTGTTTTATTTTGCCACAGTGCCTTTAGGTGCCCTGAAAGCTGCCCAGCAGCCCTAGGCCTGAGTTCCTTCACCTCATGGGCCCCAGCCTGTCACAGCCCCAGGACCTGGCAGAACAGCTCTTTTCCACTTCCAAGCATGCATCTGTGGAACACTGGTGGCATCTCCACAGGCTTCTGAAAAAGGCAGTGCAAGGAAGGAGTGACACAACATTCATCACAACCTGAGCCTGCATACATGGAGCAGAGCCCAGCCCAAACCTTTCTTCCATCTCAGTGACTTCCTGGCACCCCACATCTCAGCTTGAAAACTGTCCTGGTCCAGTGGCAGGGAAGATGCTGCTGCTCTGCTGCCTGGATTAGTGCAGGTGCCAACGAGCTCCTCCACCTTGAGTTTCAAGCTCAGAGAAGAAAACCAACACACAGCAATCTGCATGCTAGCTGAGTCCTCAAATGGGTAGCTATGGGTCCCTGCAGGTGGAGGAACACCACAGCAAGAGACAAGACAAAGCTAACAAACACCTAAAGGTGAACTCATCAATTGTTGCTGGACCTCAGTTCTCATTCCCATCCATCTCAAAGGACACATTTCCACAGTTAAACTAATGAGACTTGAGGTGGTTCAGTCCACAGACAAGACAATGCAGCCTGAAGAAAGCTCCTGAGTTTTAATAGGCAGATCTCCTTTTGGGTGGGAGCCACCTACATGTGGATGTCCACACCCCCCAGAGACCAACCACCGAGGTGCCCAGCTCTGCAGACAGCAGCTCACCTGACTCCTGCAAGCTGGAGGCCACAGTTTCCAAAGCCAAGCCTGCTCAGAGAATTTGCTTTCCCCTCCTCAGACCTGTCAGTGTTTCTCAGCAGGCTTGAGCTGCAAGCCCTCAATTTTATCTCCAGGCCTTTGAAATTCTGGGCAGCTGCTACCTGCCATTGCAATTGACCTTTCTGAGTTTGCTCTTTGTAACCACTGCAGAGAGAGATGTTTTCCCCCAATATTCAATTTTTTGCAGCAAATTGCTTCCTTTCAGTCACCCTTGGCTGCAGACAGCAACTTTAAATTTGCCAGAGAGCTCTGAATTTCCCATCCAGGCCCCTGTGTGTGTGTGTGTGCTCACACTTAGTCCTTGCTTGGAGAGAGGTCCACCAAGGAAGAACACCACATCCAGAGGTACCAGAGTCCATTTCAGAGCTGTGAGGATGGCAGCAGACAGTTCAACACTACCAAGAGAAGATGAATGATCTTAAAAAGATGCATTTAAGTGCACAGATGCTTGCAGCACTGAGCATCTGGACAGCTTCTTTCTCCTTCCAACTTCTGGCTACTAAAAATCTTTAATCTTGAATGTCTCTAACATCAGGAACAACACTAAAGACAGACAACCCCCTCTTCATTTTATCTTCTACTCCAGCCATCCAATGTAGGTTTGGGTTTCACCTTTTCACTACCCAAATGCCACCTGAAACATTCCTGGTTTTACTTGGCTCCTACCTAGGAGAAGAATTCATGAGAGAGCACAACTGGGAACCCAGAGACAGGACCCCTGGTGGTTATTCCCAAGCTGCCACCTACTTTCCAGCATGACCTTCACAAAGCTCCTGGTTATAAAGGGAATAAGTGATTCTGCTCTCTCACCAGAGTGCTGTGAGAAGCAGCACAAGTGTGTTCTGCCCAGCAGAAGGTGGGTACAGAAGACACAAGAGTAAGGTAAATGCTTACTATAAAGGAAGGTGGCCTAGAAGCAACTGTTTCACCTCTCCAACAACACAACAGTCAAGGACACTAGTGAGAACTGGGGAAAAAACAAACAATCAAGAGCCCAGAGACAAGGAAAACCACCTTAAAACCAGCTGGCAAGCAGTATCTCCAGCAGACCAACACTCTGAAAAGCCACCACCAAACCACAACCTGTGCCTGCCTCACCCTGCCTGGTGGCTCTGGCCTGGCAGGACACTCAGTGATTTCTGCATCCAAAGGGAAGCAGCTGCTGGTGAACACACAGCAGGTTGGAGCTGAAAAGGTCAGGCAGGACAGGGCCAGGGATAACCCCCAAGTGAGTGTCAGCCAGCCTAATTTTGTGTGTCAACTCCCAAAATGAGATAAACAATGACAAACCAGGCTTTTTAAATGAACTTGTCTCATCTGGTTCACTTGACAAAGGGTACAGTTCTCAAGTTGTGGTGTCCCACCAGACAGGTTAACTCTTTCAAAGGGGAGCTACCTTGCAGAGGGTAATGTAAATGATTTAAATATCTGACATGAAATTCAAAGGGCAGTGCCCCCCTGCACCCACAGCACTGGTAATTCAAACTCATTGCTCACAAACCATCAATCACTTAGCCCAGTCAATTAAATTGCCATTATTCAAGGGTAAAAGTGCAGTAATTCTACCTACCCTTCAAATTCAACCCTCCTCCAGCCTGAGCAATTTTCATTTCTGATAATAACCCACCCAGAGCTTATTACACCAGAGTTTACATCCCATCCTTGGCAGGACTGCAGACCCATGGGCCTCTGCCAGCACCACATGCAGCTCTGCTCTGGATCAGCTCCTCAGCACTGCTGGTAGGGAAAAGGGTGAACTGTCCAGGGGAGATCAAAGTCCCCATGGGACACAACCCTAATGTGAGGTCTGTGCATCACCCACAGCCCCAAATCAGGGCTGCCTGAACCCCTTCAAGCTAGTTAGTCTAATGCCTACGTAACAGCCTCTCAAGACACAAGTCCAGGAAAGATCAAAGCTTCTCAAGAGTCTCTCACATAAATATGGTCCTGTTCCACTGACTATAAAATTGTGTTTGGATACCACCAAGGAGATGGAGACCAAGGCTGAGGCTCCTAAACACTGCCAAAGGACAGGCAGACAACAAAGGACATCACTTAAGCAACACCTCTGTGATTTCAGAGGACTTGCCAGGCACAAAACAAGGGAGTGTTTATTGTGAGATTGGTTTAAAGGGTCCATGAAATAACAGGCAGCTACCAACCTGAGCCAGGATGGTGACTTGAGTGCATTCCCAATGTGAAATACAAGGCAGTCCCCAATCTCCCTGTACCTCTGCCCAAAGGACAGGGTGGTGTTTCCTGGGGCAGAGAATAGGAGAGGAATGGGGATGACAGGGACAGGAACCTTAATTCCAAATGGTGCTCAATGAGATTGCTCTTTTGTTTTTTGGACAGTGCATCCAGATCCAACCCACAACATCATCACAGAGTGGGGAGGGCAGCATGACCTACTCTCAGCTCTCCTGAAGGATATGCCAGGGTCAGAGCTTGCTTACAGCAGAGGGATTTCCAGCTCTCACAGCATTCTGTGGCCTCCTTTGGACCTGCTCCAACAGGTCCCTTTCTTTGTTGTGCTGAGGTTAAGGGGAGGAACCTGAGAACACCATCCCACATCCCATTGATCCAAGGGGTGGCTGTGCCTACTGCCAGGATCACAGCCAGGTGCCCCCATGGCACCGCCTCGGCATCTCCTACCGCTCTGGTGGCAGCAAGAGCTGCACTGAGTTCCTGGGCTGCTGCCCTCCCTCCCTGCCTCTTCTCCATGGCAAGAAGAGCTGAGCCCTGACCTTCAGTCCTGCAAGGCCAAGGCCAGCACTGGCCATGCCATCGAGGCACCACATGCTTCTCCAGCGCCGTGGTCAGGAGAACAAGCAGAGCCAGCACAGGCTATGCCCACGGCTGCCAGCACTTGATGGCTGCCTGTCAAGCCCCTGACCATGAACCCTATGAATACAGAGGAGGGAGGAAGGACCCCATCTGAAGGACCAGGGTCTCATCTCACCAACTACACAACACCTCAATGTAACCACAGCACCCAGCAAGTCAGAAAGGACACCGAAACCCCTCACGCTTTACGCAAGGTAACGTCAGGAAACAGCGCTGCTGTTGGTTGTAACACTGCATCCTTCTTACCACCCTCTTTCAGAGGAATCCTGGACTCTGCTCCATCTATTACCCAGGAGCACAGGCAAACCATGCACTTCATGAAAAACCATTTGAATTCAGCCTACCCAAAAACCACAATCAAAAGATCCCAACTGTTGCAGACACAGAGTAGCAAGGCGATGGCAGGAGCCTTCGACAGCGTTTCAAATACAGTTTATTAGCCTGTGATATGAAAAGGGTATTTTTATTGCATGATATAATGCAATGGGACCTTGGGCACTCTGCAGAAGGACCTTGCACTCAGAAGTGTAATGAACCCATAGTCCAAAAAACATTATACTGTACATTAACCTATCATTAATGGCACATTAGGGCTAGGGGCATTGCACGCTTGCTGGTCAGGGCTCCATCAGGACAGTATGGAGGAAACCAGAGTCTTCACAGGCTTAAAACAAATAGAGAAAATAAATATTACTGATGGCTACAGGCTGCTTTAAGGGAAGCTCACTCTCTGCTTAACATGGGATTTTGGGGCCATTTTTTAAAGTGGGGGAGGGAGAAGACAATGCAGTAGTTTGTTAGGCAGTATTAGAAAATGGCCCAGCACTGCTCTGCAGCATGGAACATCTCCATGGTGCATCAGATGCATCAACAGAGAGCTTTTCCTGCACAAGACATGGCACCTCTGAGCACTGGGCCACCTTCTAAGAACAAAAGGGAAACTGGAAACCTGCTCCCCTTCCCTAAGCCCTGATGACACTGGTAAGGCTTCCCTGGTAGTAGGAATTCCTATCTAGAAGGGCATCCTCTGACCCAGCCCCATTGCTGCCTGCAGGACACCCAGGACCTGTCTTTTTGCATCTGCACCCATTTCTACCCCAGCCCACCATGTCTGAAAGCCATTCAGCAGAACTCCAGCCTGTGCCTGCAGTAACTCAGAGGAAAACATGACCAAATCAAGATGCTGCTTCCACTCCTGGATCAGTTGGGATGTCTCATGCCATCCTCCACGGCAGGTGCTCTCTTTGTTCAAAGGCAAGCTCCATCAGATGGCCACAGGGCACACGTTAAATCAGAGGAGCTTGGCTGGCAACCCATCCCTAGCTGGCTGAAGGAGCACAAGTCCTGCAACTCTGGAAAATAAGGTCTTGGCTGTAAACCAGCACACCACAGTTACCATCCCAGCTAGTTCTGCCACTGCTAGCAACAGATCCACACTGTTTACAGCGCCTGTAATCAACTCGAGGGGAAGTCCTTGCCTGTTCACATCTTTAATGGGAGCACAAACTGGATCTCCAAAAGGACAGATACAAACCTCAGCTCTGGAGCTGTACTATCCTCCCAGGACACCTGGAACCACCAAGTGCTGAGTAACCCAAACTACCCCAGAGTGACCTCATGACTGCAGTGACCTCAGCACATACAAGATTTTCTTCCTCTACCACTGCCTCCAGTAGTGGAGAATTTTACATCTAGAGCTCCTGCCTCCAAGGACAAGCCAAACTAAAAGCTGTTCTAATTATCTGTGCTAGCTATCCACAAGCCTGATTTCTGCTCCCACAGCCAGGAATAGCAGCAAGGAATCCTCAGGCCAATACTCCCCAAACATTGTTAATTCACAGGCACAGAAGGTGTCAGAGTCCTCCTCAGGGGCTGCTCCATGCAGCAGGCTTCCCTCCATCGCTCACTGGTGTCTACAGCTTGAGTAGGGTAAAAAAAACTGAGGGCTTCAAATGCTCACACTGATCCATGGAGACACAGGATATAGACACAGGTGAAAAGACCCTGCAAGATGATCTGGTTGTTGCATCTCTTCTGGAACAGACCACGAGAGGTAAACCTTCAAAGGAAAGGGTGAGTACCTGAAGCACCTCAAAACAGCAGTGACTGGAAGGCTCAGCAGGTGTCTAGAAAGCATGTCCACAGTGTCCCACAGCACCAGCAAAGATCAACCCTTGCTTGAGAGACCCTCTCCTCCAGAAATCACAGAATCATAGAATGGTTTGGGTTGGAAAGGACCTTTCAAGGTCATCTAGACCAATGCCCCTGGCAGTGAGCAGTGACATCTTCAAGCAGATCAGGTTGCTCAGAGCCCCAACCAACCTGACCTTGAATGAAGCCTCCCTGTCTCTTCCATGTGGCACATGCAGTGATGGGACTGCCTATGTCAGATCACAGCAAGCCCAGCTGTAAAGCACCAGCTTCTCCTATGTACTTGCATGGCTGTGTTTGATCTGGGACCAAGTGTTTACTGGCCCAGTTCTCTCTCCCAGTTCCTGTCCTCAGAATAGCGACTATTCAGGGCAAGGACTGCCTCTCGCTGTGCCTAGTGAGGAGCTCAGCATCCCCCAGAGCCTCTTCTTGGCTGGCTGCTAGAGTGCAATCTCCCATAGCAGGGGCCAAAGTCACAGTGCTCCAGTAGATCTGCAGGAGCCTGCATAGCTGTGGGGGGGCACAGGAGACAAAAGAAATCATAGAATCACAAAATGGTTTGGGTGGGAAGGGACCTTTCATGGTCACACAGTCCAACCCCCTGCAGCCAGCAGGGACATCTGCAACTAGAGCAGGATGCTGAGAGCCCCAAGGTCCAACCTCACCTGGAATGGTTCCAGGGATGGGACACCTCCCCCCTCTCTGGCCAACCTGGGACAGGCTCTCACCATCCACAGCACAAACAATTTCTTCCTTCTCCCTAGTCTCAATCTCCTCTTTTACTTTCGAACCATCAGCCCTTGTCCTCCCACAACAGATCCTGCTTTAAAGTCTCTCCTCATCTTTCTGAGAGGCCCTTTAAGTCCTGACAGGCTGCAGGAAGGTCTCCCTGGAGCCTTCTCTTCTCCAGGCTCAACAACCCCAACTCTCTCAGCCTGGCCTCCCAGCAGAGAGTTTCCAACCATCAGATCATGTCTGTGGCCTCCTCTGGCCCTGTTCCCCCAGCTCCATGTCTGTGCTGTGCTAAGGACTCCAGAGCTGCCCCAGCACTGCAGCTGAGGTCTCCCCAGAGCACAGCAGAGACAGAATCCCCTCCCTGCCCTGCTGGCTACGCTGCTGGGGCTGAGCCCAGGACACAGTTGGCTACTGGGCTGTGAGCTCACATTGCCAGCTGATGTCCAGCTTTTCCCACACCAGTACCCCCAAGTCCTTCTCAGCATCCAGAAGGTGATGTTTTCACAGGATTTCCCACCCCCCTGAGGACATCACCTGTAGCTTCTACCAGCTCAGAGAGAGGCAAGGATCAAATCATCTGGGGAACGATGAGGGTAGCAAAGAGGTGCCAGAAAGCCACAGCTGGGTGGAGATGAAGCAGGGACAAGAACAGATCCAAAAGTCCCATCAAGTATCATTAGTCTCCTTGAAGTTTCTGCCCTCCTTCCTGGGTCCTGACTGTGCACAGCTCCCAGCACAGCCCCAGCCTGCTGAACACTTCCACACAGAGTGCTGGGAAGTGGTGAGTTTTGTTTGTTGCATGGCCTCCCTAACACACACTGTAATTAAAATGTTGATTACTAAACAGTTTAAATATATGACAGACAATGCAGTTAAAGCCTACAGTTAGGTCAATATGTGATTTAGATTTGCCATTTAAAAACTCTCATTTAAATTTTGCATACATTAATCACTACCATACTTCAATGTTCTGATATCCACCTGACTACACTATTAAAATAAAACTTGCTGCCCCAGGGAAATCCTACTTATTCTTAATTGTTTCGAGGCTTTGATGGGCTTTTAATCTAAGATTAATTTATGCAATTTTAAATAACTCTTCTTATGATTAATAAGCTTGAAAATTAAAAGGAGTCTAAAGCAATTATAATGAGCATTTGGTCATAACCTCATTAGGAGAAGGAGTGAAGGATACAGCTCTGGAATTCTTACAAGACTACAATTTAAGGTTACTTTCAGAGGAGTCAAACATTGTTCTTGAAATTGCAAAGGCAGATTAGCCCAGGTCAGTGTTAGAACTATGGCTATCTAGATTAGCACACTAAGGATTTGATCCCTCTGATGGTATTTGCCATAGTGAAAAGATGATACCAAACACAACACACAAAGATAAATGGCTAATGCTCCTAAGTGGTGAAGTCTTGGTGTTGTATTTCTTGTTTATCTTTTTTACTTCTTGGAGAAGGATTCCTTTTGTCTAGGTTCTGGGTTTGTTTGTTGGTTTGTTTTTTTTCTGCCTTATTTACCTCTTTCAGGACTACCTTTTACCAATGCACTTCTACTTTTTACAGGATAAAGTTAATTGGAAGTTGATTTTTGGCTGGTTTAGCAGTTTTGTGCAGGCACCAAAATTCTGCTGCAATTTACAGAACTTGTCTTTAAATATCATCAGTTCCCAGGTGTAATGGCTCGACCAAGAGGAGGAACAGCTTAACTTCAGCCTGGAAACCTTCCCCTGAAGAGGAACAGATCCTTCTATTATGATTAAAATCCATATATATTTTTTTTCAACCTTTTTCTGAAGCTTTGGACATTGGTCACAGACAAATGAAGTGCTGCTGGCCCTAAAAAGAGTCCTGAGAGACCCACTGCACACTTAACTGATGTGTCCAGGCTGGCTGATGGACTGGCGAACATCAGACTCAGGGTCAAGAGGGAATTTGTTTTCAGGACAGATGATCAGGAATCAGTGCAGCTCCTCTGACTTCTGCAGCATGGACTTGACTTCAGAAAACTCACCCCCCTCCTACTGCAGGACCCCAGGGTGTGCAGGGGTGCAGACATAGATGCGTCTGATTTTTGCTGTTCTCTTTCTGTGGCATATACTAGTCTTAAATTCAAATTTACTACAGAGTTTTGGTTTTGGCTGTGGCACAGAGGAGTCTATTTGCCCATCTGCAGATCATTCTTTCCACAGCAGTTCTGCTTTTGATATTTGCTGTTAAAACCAGTAATGGTGCTTGGCATGGCTCTGGATGCTCAGCAAACAAAAAGAGCTCGCTCCCAGAAAAGGTTCTTGGTTTGGTTCTCTTTTTTTTTGTGATGACTCTTAAAAAAGAAAAGCTAAGGCAACCAAAATGTGATTGCAGTGTGCTTCTGCAAGTGCTGCTGAGGTTAAGAAGAGCTGTAGAAGAGGAAAAGAGAGAGTGGCCCAAGGCTGATGAGTATGTCAACATTAGCAAGCTGTCGACAACAGAAGCAGATCCGCAGAGTGAAACGGTTGGTGCGGTGGTTGGGGATGGAAGAGGGTTTACTTTTGACCAGCTCTGGTCTGCTCTGTGGACACAAGGCCCATTAGTAGCTGGAGCTCATTAGGTGTGTGCCTGGAGCACACCTTCTGGTTTGGTTTTATTTGAAATTGGTTCAATTTATGAGCTTCAAGACCTGTCTGTGATGAGAATGAAAGAGTGGTAGCCCTGAAAGAGCAGGAGATTGACACCGAAGAGGCACACCTGACCTGAACTCTAAGGCTAATGTTGATGCACCTGCAGAAGCATCTTCCAGCAGCACAGGAATAGGCTCCCTAGGGAAGTAGTCTCAGTCCCAAACCTGAAAGAATTCAAGAAGCTTTTGGAAAACATCCTCAAGGACATGCTGTAATTTTGGGGTCACCCTGTGCATAAACAGGAGATGGACTCAATGATCCCTGTGGGTCTTTTCCAACTTGGGACATTCTATATCCTATGGTCTTGCTGACACCAAACAGAGCCAGTCAGACACTGGAACTGTTTCCTTCAAACATGGACTAACTGAGAAAGAAAGTGGAAAAAACAGTTGTTTTCTCCACCTTTTGAGAAACTGGTTTCTACTGACAGGGGAAAGGGCAAAAAAAAAAAACCCAACAAAACCAAACACCAAAAGAAAAATCACTAAGCTGGAATAAAATGAAACAATCTCCTAAATGTTTTTCACCCAAACCTTGGAGTAGAAAACGCGGTGTGCATACACACACGCCTGCACACATACCCACTCCAGTAACAATGAACAAAACACAAAACCACCCAGAAAATGATCTGGCTGGAAGCAAAAAAGAATGAAACAGCCTGCACTTTGCTAGCAATTCTGTGATGAAGTTTCTGCAAATGAACAAGTTGCTTTTAAAGCACCCGGCACGATCGTACTGCACTGCATGCCTACATCTAGTGCACAATAACATCCCCACGTCTGCCAGGTTTAGTAAAAAGACTAAATAAAGCAAGTATTAAAGGAGCAAGCATGGATACACTGACAAATCATCCCACCTCAGGAGCAGAAACGGCACAGGTATGAAACGACAACTGAATAAACGTGCAGAGAGCCCTGCTGCAAACACGGAAAACACATCACCACTAGTTGGCTTGGGATAAAAAAAAATGAATCCCTTTGAATCTCTCACAAGGTGACTGAACACACGACCCAGGCCACAAAAACCATTTCCATTCTCAGACTTGTCTTTTAATGTCACCATTCCCTACCGGGAGCCTTTCCTAGGCGGAAACCCCCAACTCCCCCCCCAGCCACGCAGGCAGATGCCAGCAGAACCATCCTGATTTACACCAGCCAAGCGTTTTACCCCGGCATCTCCCATTAAATCCAAACAGGCAGATGCACATTTATGGGACAATGAACTTTTTCCATGGCTGTAGCTCGTTGTGCTTTGCTATTACAGCCTTAATAAACCTGCACATTCCTGTGCTGTGGCAGCTGCCTCGGGTGGGAGAAGCTCCGGCGGAGAGGCCGAAGCTTCCAGACACACACACACACACAGAGACACACACAAAATCATGTTTAATTTAAAAATTAGAAACTGGAGCAGGCTGTGAGCACAGAGGTTGATTGAAACAAAATTTAAATTCCTGTCAAGCCCATTTAAACACAGGGGCCCTTCATAGACAATTAGCTGCTCCCTGTGAATGCTGAATAAACTCAGGCCTGGTCACTGTTAGATGAGAGCAGACCCACTGTGAGGCAAAAAAAAAAAATTAACTAAAATCAGGCTGTATGAAATATTTAGCCTCCCCAGTTTATCACAGGGGTTTGGAAGTGTAAACAAGACAAAAATCGATTCCTCGGTGCCCTCCAATCAATCCCCCAAAATGGTTAGGGCATCTGTTTCTGCTAAATTTTGTTTACTCTGGCAGATTTGCCTTAATTGCAGTTGTTTATCTCCCATTGTCCCCGGGGCCCTAATCTCCCGATTACTAATACTTAACACTCATTTCACATCTAAAGCTACTTCTAATCCTCAACAGGTTTCTGGGGCTCTTAAAATTATTGAAAGGAGGGGAGAAGGGAGATGCAACCTCTTTGTGAAAGGCACATTTTCCTATCTGCTACCAGCTGAGTCCAATCGTCACCAGGGATGGCTACAACAAAGGTGCTAAAAGGCTCTTTCACAAGCCCTGCTGCTCTGCTGGGGATTCAGTGGAGAGAAAAAAGAGCTTTGATAGGGGGAAAAAAAAAAAAACCCACAGAAAATCCCCCTTGAACAAGAGGGCTCTAGCAGTCCAGCCAAATAAAGTTACTGTCATAATCAAACACTGTCAATCACCATGAAAATCCAATTAAAAAAACATCTTTCAGTGCGGCCCTCTTAAGTAGAAAAATGTCCCCTATTTATATGCAATTTTTTTTGTCAACCACACAAATTAGAAAGTAGTATTAATTGATTTTATTTATTTATTTTTTTTAAACTACTTTAGGCCCTGATCCTCTCCTCCAGCTGAATTTCTGTGGATGCAAGAATCAAGCGGCACAAATCTGATTAAGGGATTTGAGGCATAATGCACACAGGTCACTAAGAAGCCATATCTCTATCTCCTGCTTTATACTCTGCTTATTCAGAGGCAATTATTGCTCTTATTTAATACTCCAGGAGTGTCTTGAGGTGCTAATTGGGAGTACAGAGCCCCAAGTAGCTGGTGCTACACAAATGCCATCAATTCTTATCTAGGCAGCCTGTTTGAATAGCTTTAAAATCCCAGTTTCACTATACAATGAAATATTGTACACAGATTTCAACAGCTGCCTGTTAGAGCAAATTCCTTCATGAATTTGGAATCATTGAATCATTTTGGCTGGAAGAGACCTTCAAGTCCAATCATTAAGCCAAGGAGAATATTCTAGGAATTAAATATATGGTTCTTATTTTGGAACTGTTAACAAGATTATTTTTCTTTTAGAACAAACATATAGGGAAGACAACAGACAAAAAAAAATATCAACAAGACAAAGGCACAACTTCCCAGTGTATCCTAACTGAAAGATCTGCAATTCTGCTACCAAAATGAGCAAGATGTAAATATTTGTCTCCGCGCCTGGAGAACTACAGAACAACCAACCAGAAGTGCCAAATCAAACATTTGCTCAGATCAAACCACAAAGCCCAGGAGACTCAAAATAACCCAAAATATTAACTGTATGACTCTAAGCTGTTGCCAATTTGTTTTTGCCCAGTTTCCTTAGATTTCTCTACACTTCTTCAAGCCAACTCAAGTTATTTCTTTTCACGTTTCACTGGGAAGTGCCAGTACATTGTGCAGCTTTAGGGCATGCTGGAAAGAGAAAAGTCAGATGTTCACATTTTCTGTACAAAGTCAGTGGTCATATGAGCAATGAAGGCAGTGAATGAATATAACACCTTCAAACTCTACTGCTCACCAGTTAACCTTGTCACAATCCTGGTCTTCTGTAATTGCTGGATTTAGTGACACTGACAGAATGGATTTCTCCATTTCGATGCCTAATTTCTCAAGTGACAAAGAAGAGCAAATCATAACCCTACAGACTGAAAGGGAATAAGCCAGAGGGAAGAAGATCTGTAAGCCACCTTTTCCACATTTCAGGAATAGGATGAGTCAATTGCAAATTGAGCAATGCTGCCACCTGAAAGAATGTATTTCCCCCCCTCACCCTCCAGTCTTGAGCTACCCTGAGCAAAGAAGATAATCAACACACAGTAACAAGAGCATCCTGAGCCCCTAGTGTGAAATCCTGGCACCAGTGAAGTCAATATAAGTTCTGACATAAATAATGAATCAGTGAAGTCAATACAAATTGCCTCCAATGTATCCAGGATTTGATCCAGAACACTTTGTCCACTGTATGTTGGAATTGATTGATTGGAGATGAGAGTTTAATATTTATTATATATATTTAATGGGTGGACTTGATGATCTTAAAGGTCTTTTCCGACCTAAACAACTCTGTGATTCTCTATTTACAACAGCTGAAATACTTGGCCCTGTCCTTTTCTCCTTGGGAAATCAAAAGAGAGCCCTTTCCTTCACACCTGGGCTGATTTTCTGCTTGTCATGGGGTGAATAAGTGGGATCAATGTGCCAGAGGAGAGTCTCAGTGTTTGCAAACAAAGCTATCCACCACAGGTCCAAGCATGGACAATTTCATCCTGATAGGAGATCCTGCACTGGCTCAGAAACAAAAAAACCCACAAACCCTAATGTTTGTAAATAGCCAAAAAGGGAAAATTCTTGGCTTGCTGTGATCCAGTAATGATGCATAAACATCTAGACAGGTGTAGCCACAGAACATTTATCTGTAGAGCTGTCTTCACAAGATTTACAGGGTGTGTTTGGGGAAAAGCAAAGTGCAGACAGCCCTCTGGTCTTCCCCAAAAGTTAACACCATCAAAAAACCCCAACCTGTACAACCACCTCAGCTACTTCATGATGCCACTGCTACAATGCAAAAGCCAAATGAGCTGCTAGGGGAAATCCCTTTTATTGACAAACATAAGTGGCAGTATTTTATTGGCTTTATTCTGAAGGTTTATATGAAAATCCAGGTAGGATTCTGCTGATCCTCCATGTGTTTGTTTAAACCATAAATGTGTTTTCCTAAGAGCTACAAACAATGGTTTAAGAGAAGGAGCTGCAAACAAGTGCACCTCTAGCTGGTAAGAGATGCTACCAACCAGATCCTCTAGAAAACAGCTACTGAGAAGATAGCTACTGAAAACATATCTGATGAAAATATACCTACTTTAAAGCTTCACATTTTTAATTTCCTATCCTTGTTGGAGATAGGGGAAAAGACCCAATTTCTGGAACCCATTTTTGAGAGTCTCTAATACCTTAACACACTTAAATACACAAACAAACGATCTATCTGAACAAAAAAGTGCCTGTTGTAGGTAATGAGGTGAGGGTGCCTGGTTTAAACACCATTCCTGAAAGGGAGGAGTGGGATTACTAAACACACAGGAATGGGGAATCTCAGAATTGCATCAGGCATGAGAAAAAACAACCCAAAGAACATGCTTCCAGTAAGTCAGTGGTTTTAACACAGATAATGTACAATTTATCATACAGCCTTCTAAATAAACACCAGCAGAAAAAGCATCAGTAACTTAAATTTTAAAAGAAGGAAAAGCTAGGAACTGTGTTTAAAATTGGGAGACTTGGAACAAAAATTATCAGATCTGTGCAGGAGTAATCAAGTGAATATTAGGAAACAATTGGCTATTAGGAATAATTTCTTCACTACAAGAGTGGCTAAGCACTGAAACAGGCTTCCCAGGGGAGTGGTGGAGTCACCACCCCTGGAAGTGTTCAAAAAAGGTGTAGATGTGGTGCTGAGAGACATGGTTTAGTGGTGACTCAACAGGGTTAGGTTAAAAGTTGGACTTTATCCTCTTGGAGGTCTTTTCCAACCTTCATAATTTGAAGATTCTACCAGTGCAGAAGGTAAATGTATCCTGGGCCAAAAGCACTGCCTCTCCCTGCCCTATCCTTTCCTTAAGAAACCCAAGCAGCACCTTCAAGACTGTGCTTTGATGCCTCCACAGGAGAGCTTAATGGAATAACTGCTACATGTGTGACTTCTGGTGTTTCAAAGCCAATTTCTCTGCGTAAACCACTTTTGTTTAAACAGCCATAGGTGCCATGGCAGAGTTCAATGCTGTACTACCCAAAAAAAAAACCAACCCAGCCTCCAACAATTCCACTGGCTTTCTGCAAAGCACATGCAATCTGCAAAATAAAAGGCTAGAGAAGAGATTTTAAACAATTACCAGAGCAGGGCAGTGATACCATAAAGGCAATTTCTGCGCTAGCTTGTTTTCTGAAACTCTCTCTGCCTCTGAACAGCTAGAACAGATAATAACTATTAGTAAATCAAACTCCTGCAATATCCAGCTGTGTCTCACACATTTACATACAGATAGAATGGGTATATGTTTTTAATATGTATGTGATACGTACTTTTACCACAGCTGAAGTGCATGCTACAAAGGAGGAGGAGAATGGGAATGGAATCAGCATGAGATAATAAAGTGGCCTAGATAAAGTATTAGCCAGCGATTGATCTCAAACAGGGGATGTTGCTTCTCTCTGACCTGATTACTTACTATGCATAGATTCCATTAAATAGAGCTTAGAATGGAAAGCTGCTGAAAAATACCATAAATACAGTCAGATCTGCAGCTTCCTGAGCCACAGCAGCCTGCAGATGCCTACCCACAGTCAGCTCAAGTCGGAGGTCAAACTTTACCCACGCTGCCACATCACGCTCCTTAAACACACGTGGGTCTGCTCCTCCCTGGGAGCCAGGCTTGCCCTGCCTGAAACCTCCATGTTTTAAATGAAAACAGGGTGGGGAAAGGAAAAAAAATACTCTTTTTATGGAAGATTTTTCCTATTCCAGTTGGAAAGGGAGAGAAGAGACAGAGAGGAATAAGGTAAGATGTTGTGCAACGTTCCTGGTGCTGAAGGAGTGAAGAGTTTAACTGACTGGATGCTTTTCTCTTCTTAAGAGGGACCCCACTGGAGGACAAAAGAGCAGACACCCTAAGCAGGAGGTTCAGAATAACCACTGGTGAATTAGAAAGGTTGTTCCTTTCCCTCAATGGCCAATTTTCCCATTGCCTGGTGAAACTGCTTTTTTTTCCCCCCCCACTCTTGTGTAATAAGTTTGTTCCCTTGAAATACCTTGAAACAATGAAATAGTTGGTTATGGATATGCAGAGAAAACCCAAGGTCCTGACTGGGCTGGGGGTTGGCTAGATGGAAGAAAGGCCACTGATGTGAACACAGAATCCTGATTTCTGCCAGTTGTTATGGAAATTCAGCGTTCGCTTCCACGAGAATATCTATGGTAGCAGAAAGCCTGACTTTACACAGGGATTTCACCCAGCCTTGGCCCTGGTTTCTGACAAAATGTGCACAGTGACTTCTATAAAAATAAAGAAAGGTCTTCCTGACATGACAGAAGGGGTGAATCCATCCCTGAGGTAACCTCCTGACTTCCCTGGAGTTGCCAACCTGGCACTCCAGGTATTGTTCCTCGGCTCTTGAAATGCATTTAACAATTCAGCGATTACCAGGAGAGTAGGAAAAGATTGATGTTCTGCTCCTTTCATTTTGCTTTCAGTCTTTAATTATACTAAATTGGTTACAAAATAGTGACTTCCAGGATGGTTAATGTCCATAGGGGAGAAAGGCTGCACTCCACTGTTCTGGGGGAAGTGAACGATGACGATGTGTTGCACCTTTCATCTTTGCCAGTGCATTTCTTCCACACAAATGAAACAAAAAACCCCCCAAACCCTAAAAACAACAACAACAAAACAACCCCAAGCCACTGAACAAGGTGAAAGCCTGCTCTCATTTCAATCAACAGTAAGCTGACCTTGGCACATGCAGGGTTTCACTGATAGTCTCTGCATCACTCTCCCCACTCCGAGAGTTACCAGGGAGAGTTAATCAGAATTACAACAGGAGGCTTCAGAAACAGATGACATGGAACCAGAAGGATATTGTGGTGCCCAACTCTAGCATTCAGAGGACACTCAACAGCTTTTGTTCTTGCTCTCTTTTCCAACAAAGTATGGCAATTTATATAGAATCACAGAATGGGTTGGGTTGGAAGGGACCTTTCAAGGTCATCTAGTCCAACCCCTCTGCAGTCAGCAGGGACATCTGCAACTAGAGCAGGTTGCTGAGAGCTCTGTCCAAGATAGAGCTACAGATATGCTGCAGGTACATAATAATAATATTAATATAATTATATAATAATAATATTAATATAATAATAATAATGCCAGTGCATATCTGCACATGAGTTGTATGAATAAAGTGCTCCTTGGTAAGAGTGGGGAAGGGCAAGGATGGAAAGGGTTTGACTGGCAGCAACTACTGAGCTAACAGTCAGTCTGCTGTGGAACAGCACAGGGTGCTTGGAGCTCACCAGCCTGGAGTAGTGAACTCAGGGTAGCTGATGGGGGTCAGCCACGTGGCAGGCAAGGACTGGGTTGCTTCTTCATTTCAGCAGCAGTCTACCTCATGCTTTGGTACTTGTTCTTGCAAGTTCATTTATAATTGAATAGAAAGTGGCATGAGGGGGGAAATGCATTGGACAAAAGAGTTTGTTTAAGAAGTAGGAAGGCTCTTTTTATTATTTTTGTTTAATTTTTCTTCCTGAGCTGCTATAACTTTAACATTATTTTACAAAACACCTCCTTAAAAGGGGACTAGCACACTCCAGGGCATGTAGTTGTAAAGATAAATCTGTGCACTTCCCTGGTACTGCAGGCACTCACCCTTTGGCCTCATTTTTATGACTCTACACCCTGGAGTGGTGTTATTGCTTCCAAACATACATATATACTTATGGGGGTATGCCTGAGCTGCAGATGTTTTATTTATAAGTGGCAGGCCTATTGCATCACTGAAACATGCATTTACAAACAGAGAGAGGTTTTATGAAACCCTATTCCCTTGTTTTAATAGCTAAGCTATCCAGCCATGGCATAATGGTGCACAAGGTAAATGTGTCTACATCTCTAGAACCTGTTCCAAGTTTTCTCAGATGTGACTAACTGCAAGAATTTTCCAACCATCAAAAGTTAATAAAAAAAAAAAGAAGACAAAATAAGGCAGTGTAAGCCTTTGGTAAGAGACACATACACAGAGCTACAATGGGGAGGGGCTCTGGTAAACTTTTAAGGTCTTGTTTTACTCAGGTATTTAAGCAGGTGGCTAACTTCAAATGTAGATCTATTGAAGTTAATATCCTTAAAATGAGATTCACAGTTAAATACTTTACTAACTAGTCTGGATTCTGAGATACCTGCCCCAGGGCATCTGCAGAGATTAGCCTTTAACTAGAGAATAGCTGCAACAGAAACACACTTGTTTATCCTTCCTGCAGTTCTCAGCCTGTGAGCAAGAAATGAGAGATGCAAACATCTCTTGAAATTACCCCTAGATATTTAAAGTGCAGAAGAATAAATGATGACAATTTGACCTACGCCTCCAAGTGACAGGAAAGAAACATCCCATGCAAAGAAAAGCAAGGAAACCAAAACTCAAAAGCTGTTTGATGGGAGTCAGAGGGGACTACAACTCCCACAGACAACATAGGGTACTGTAAGGATTTGGAATAGTTGGTTGATAATAGTATTTTTCTAGCTGCTTAAACCCAGCCAAGACAGCATTCTGCACTAAATGCAGAGCCCCAGGGGAGCAGCTCGAGAGCAGGTGCCTGCCCTCTTACTGCCTTACTGAAGAAATGACAAGTGCAAGCAGAAGAAGTGCTCTCTGAGCTCAGGTTCCAACACTGGGAGCCCTTCTCCAGTCAGACCCAAGCTCCATATGAACTCAGGCTGCTGGAGCCAATCTAATTTCATTGCACATGAATATCAGTAAGAGCAGGAGCTCCTGCCTTTCATTAAAATACACTAGTTTGACCATATCCTCTGTTTTCAATCTTCAGCTATTGAAAGGTTAAGACTGGCAAATGATGACAGAGGCTGACCTACATTAAGCTGTAATCCCTGGACATAGAAAGTGAAAAAACCTGTGTGTTAAGCATCAAAATGGTTTTGCCTGAAACTTGATACTGGCTGTGAAAGTTCTGTATTAACTCTCCACAACTGAAGAAGCTAGAGGGCAACAGCAAAACCCCCTCAAACTTCAGTGCAACCAGAATTCCACTGTTGGTTTGTGTGCTCTGAACTTCTGCACAAGCCAGAAAAGAGTTTAGATTTCAATTTGTAGATACTGAAAGATGCAGGGGGAAAAAAAGAGACAGACAATTACATACACAGATAAGTAAGTATTCACAGACAAATACATACACACTGAGGGGCTCTGAAGTTTCACTCACCATTAAATCTTCAGGTGCTGGCCTTTCCTTTGGCTGCTTTTTCATGCTACATGTCATAAAACAAAATGTTCACACATAAGTAACTGAGGGCTCCTAACACTGGCCCAAAATGTTAATGGATTTCTTCCTTTCCTCCCATCCCTCCCCCTCATGGGATATCATGGACTCCACTGTTTGTAACCATGGGATTGTGTCAATAGAGAGATTATTGGAGACCAGACAGCTCAGAAGGCACAGTGAGTCGATCCTCATTTTCCTTGGGATTCTTCCACAGCTCAACACAAACTATGATCCAAACAGGTGGGAAACTTCACTCTGCCACAAAACACCTTCAGGAGAACACACAATACCCTGGGGTTCCCACCTTCATTTTTGCCCCATTTATTTCCATCCCACTGCAGGCTGCTAGTTCATTCTGCAGCATCACCCTGCTTGTAAGGTCCCGTTTCTCATCCACAGAGCCCTAGCCCTCTGTGCAACAGGTGCAATTAGCTATCCAAGGCTGTGCTTAGCTGCATGAAGGAACACAATCACATGGCACAGAGGTGACCATCAGGAGCTGCCTACTGACTAATTGGATTACCTCCAAACAGGCAATGTTTATGGTGTAATTGGCATGAAGTCATAAAGCCTGACACGCCGTTCGCTCGACGTCCCCAACACTTGTAAGGAATTGAGAGCTTAAATGATATATATTTTGGGGGGGGGGGGTTCTTTCTCAAACAGCTGAGCCTCTACTAAAAAGTACAGTCAATATAACTATAGCTAGCTCTCTCTCCAGCTAGCTCTAGCTAACTCTCTCTAGCTAGCTATTCCTATATCTCTACCTACCTACCTATATCTCTACCTACATCTATCTAACTAGATCTCCACCTAGCTAACTCTATCTACACCTATACCTCTATCTGTATCTACATAATCAAGATAGCAATATCTAAAGTCCTAGATGATCTGTGCTGTAAACCAGAGGCATGAACAATACCAATTTCCCTTCCCTACAGAAGAACTACTCCAGCAGTGCTGGCATTAGGGAGCTGCCTGACGAGCAGGTCGGGAGCACTTCTAATCTGACAGTCCAAAGTAGCTGCATCCCTAGGGAAAACAAGGCTATTAGCCACCATCAGTTATGCTTCAGTTTGACATCTGTGGAAATTTTAACACAGGTTAGCCCTCCCTCTGCCTCAGTGAGGATTCTGTTGTTCTTGTTGTTGTTTTTAAGGCAGTCTGTTATCCTTTTCTTTCCTTGCCAGGGTAAGGAGCACAGACCTCCAAGGCACATCAGTTAGTTGTGCTGCAGAATCCTCCCCAACAGCTCTTTGTAAACTGAAACTATTGAGAAGGGAGGCCTATGTTACGTGAACTTTAATTATTTAGTTACTTTAATTAACTGATCATCAGACTGCTTTTGTTCCTGTCTTATTTGTTCCATGCCATGTCAGCCCTGAGAGCTCCTCTTCTCCTGTGCTAGGTATTCAAAAGCCCATTTTAGGAGGGATTTTTGCTGCAGTGGAATAGAGCAGAGAACCTGAAAGTGCAGCAAAGCCTGACCTAAAGATGTGTGTGGTGCTGAGGCCTTTGAGGAGGACATGTCCCCGAGGCAGGGCTCCCTCTGGCCACACTGCTCATGGAGCCACACGCTGAGCTGGCTCCGTCTGATTTAACACAGCCAAGCAGCCAGCCCCTGGATGTGTGTGTTTGCAGAAGGGATGCTTCTCTCTCAAACATCTATTTCTACAGCATCCAAACTTGTTTTTCCTGCCATACAGTAATGGCTGACCCCTTTTTATTTGGTGGTTTGTTTTCCTTTTAAGGGCGGGGGGAGGGAGTGGGGGGTGGAGGGATGAGGCAGTTAAAAGGAAGATTTTCCCCTTGGCTTTGTTTCTTTAGGATAGCTTCTCCTCAAGGTTTGGATTCTCTAGTCACTTCACAACTGGATTCTTTACCCTACAAATCCTTCCTCTCCCTAATTCTCCTTTAAGAGGTTTTCAAGGAACTATCCAGTTTTAAGGGGGGGGAAAAAAAAATAAAAATAAATAAATAGAGAGATATATATATACACACACACACACACACACAGTGGTGTGTTTTAAAATACTGCTCTCAGTAAAAAAAATCACTTCCTGAAAAGCCAACAACTGAATCAGGGCTGTTTGCCTTCCTAAAAACCCAGGCAAGTTTAGAAGTAAAATTGTATTAAGTCATGTTTTCAAAAGCCCTGAATAATGATATTACAGAGCTGAGTCTTTGTGGCTCCTTCTATTCTTCTCTCCATGAGGAGGAACTGGTAGGGGGTCTGTGTGCACAGGAACTGCACCCACGTTCAGGGCAGGCTTCTTAACAGAGGAATAAAAAACCCCCCCCAAGCCCTCACAACTACTTTTACGACCCTTTGTGTAAATAACGTTTACATCATTTAAACAGTTTGCTTAGCTTTGCTGCCCCATCTGCCCAAGGCCCCCAAGTCCCTCTCCTCTCCAAAAGGATGGAAGGGAGGGAAGCCATAAGGTCTGGCCGAGCTGCTGAGTTAATGACATGGATCATTTACATCCAGGGCATGGCATGTTTGCAAACCCAGCTCACCATTGAGTGATGAAGTGTACAAATGGCTCCGAGAACTCCCCGGCTGGAAGGACAGGAGATTCCTAGCAGTGGAGGGAGAAAAAAAGAGGCAGAGTCAGGAGGACAGAAGATATTCTTCTTATTAGAATGCATTATTATATTAGATATTGTCATGGTTTATTTACTGTTATCTATTATATTACATTACATTATATTGCATTACATTATATTACGTTATAGTATAGCACGGTATATTACAGCATAGTATAATTATAGTATAGTATAATTATATATCATTACTATCATTACAGTTTATTATCATTGTTATTGATCATTACTACTATTATTATTAGCATTATCCTCCTCATTATTATCACTATCATTTAATGCTACAATTACTGCTACTCCTACTACTTATCACTACGACCATGATCATTATTTATTATCACTATTATTGATTATTAGTAGTGTCACAAGAATCATTATTATTACTGCTACTATTATCATTATTTATTATCATCATTATTGGTGATTACCACTATTGCTACTACTACAACTACTTTATTAGTAGTAGTATCATCATCATCAAAATTTATCATTACCATTAGTGTTGATTATTACTACTACCATTATAATCACTGGTCTTACTACCACTATTGTAATTATTTACTATCATTATTACTGATTGTTACTACTATTACAATTACTATTATTAGCTTCATTATCATTATTTATTATAATTACTGTTGATTATCACTACTCTTTTATGACTTCTTTTATTATGACTCCTATTATTGTTACTACCACTATTGTTATTATTACTACTACCACCATTAATAATAATAACAATTATAATACAGTAATCTAACAGCAACAACAAAACAAAACACCAAAAAAAAGAGGGAATAAAAATGAAGCCAAGAAAAGCCAAGGAAGGAACCCAACCTCCTTTTTCACACAGAGGGAGTTGGAGGGAGAAAGGTACAAATCCTCACCAGCACGTTGTTATAAAACACTGAATTTCAACTAATGAGTCTTACACAATGGGTAAAAACATGTGGAAAGACACTGAGGGGAGGTGAAAAAAGGACAATGATAGCCACAGGGTAAAGAAGGAAGGTAGGGAAAGTGTAAATGAGAAATTAATGATTATTTAAGTAACACACAAATGGTCTTGTAATTAACAAAGAGCTGTGAAATTATTCTTGTGGTGACCTTTGTTTCTTTCCCTGCGTTTGCTATTTATTTACACTCATGTTTATTTACACTTATTCATTTCAGAGCCTCTCCTCATATGCTGTCTGCTCTCCATTTAAAAAGGCAACAGAATTTTGAAGGGAGGGGGGAAAAAACCAGCCACAGGATTTACCCATCTAGTGCTAGAAAACAACCACCCAATAGTTATGAAAAAAAAAAACCCAACCAACCCAAACAACCAACCCCCAAAATTAAAAGCATCAGAAAGAGGGGGAAAAAAATAAATTACAGAGAGAAAACACATGAAACAGTTGCAAAAAATAAAAGGGGGTGGGGAAAAAAGCTTTATGAATTTAGGAGTTTTTCCAAGAATGCCAGAGAGCTCCACTGTGTTTCTAGTGTAACAGCTCAGGATGTAATGAAATTACACTGCAGAGTACTTTACCAGTGTCATCTCATTAGACCTACAGTTGGAACAAGAGAGCCACATAAAACAGGCAGCTGCAAATGACTCCATTCTCATCTATTCTCATTTGCTATTAAAAATACCTTTCGGCAGCTTGCTTTTTCCACCCCTCCCTGACATCCCCTTCCACAAAGTACCCTGCAAAGTATGATACATGCACCTATTTAAATTAACAAAGGAATGACTTATTTTAATCTCCCTGTGCTTTGGAGTGCTTTGGCCATTTGGATGAGCAATATATCATTACATACAACCTTCCAGCGCTGCAGGCAAGAAACTCAAGAGCGTGCAGCATTTGGTGGGAGCCAAACAATTTCTCTAGCACACAACTGTGTCAAATGCATGCAATGTATTCATTATGGAGAAGGGGAGGAAATAGCTTTGATGTAGTGGAAAAAAAAACAACCCCACAACCA
>VWZX01005503.1:35516-45516 GCA_013399015.1 Galbula dea
CCAAAAAAAATCCCCCCAACAAGCCAACCAGAGGATGATAAAAGCACCTCTGCAGTGTTCTCAGTGGTGGGGGCTAGGCAGGAGGGCAGAGCCTCCTATGTGATTAGTAAATATACATGTAATTGCAGTGGCCAATTATCAGAAAGATGAGATCGGTAATTACACGAGAGAAAATTAACTAGAACTCTTATTAAGGCTTTGTTTCCAGTCTCAACAATTGGAAACTGCTGGAAAATACAATTCAATCAAAAGTAAGTGAAGAGTAAAAAGGAGAAGCCAAAATGGCTTTTGCAGTTTGATTCCAAAGACTTCTCTCCAAGCCAAGGGGTGGTTGGATAGAACGTGGCCAAAGTCTCTTTGAACTTCAAGCAGGGTGAGGGAGAGGTTATTGTTTCCAAACTTATAAATGACATCAATATAGGAAGGTTGCCACTGGAGAGTGGAAAGACCACAAGGAAATAAGCAGTGCAATTAAACTTCTTCCACTTCAAAGAACTGCCCAGGAAAATTATTCATATTAATACAGAAAACTCCGAGCAATAGAGAATGGTAGACTCATTCTGGTTGGAAAAGACCTCTGAGATCATCCAGTCCAACCAGCCACCCAACACCACCACACTCACCACTAAACCATGGCTCCAAGCACCTCAGAGAGCCCAGCAGGCTCAGCCTCTCCCCATCACCAGCAGAGCTCTCCTGGCCTCACATCTCAAAGGGCAGAAGCCACTCTGCCAGGTGGGACAGACCCAAAGCAGGTAGGAAGCAACAAGTGAGAGGACTAGAGGAAATGGCTTCAATTTGCACCAGGGGAGGTTCAGATTGGATATTAGGAAGAATTTCTTCATTGAGAGGGTTGCTAGGCATTGGCCCAGGCTGCCCAGGGAGCTGGTGGAGTCACCATCCCTGGAAGGGTTCAGAAACCCTGTAGATGTGGTGCCTGGGGCCAGGGTTTAGTGGTGAGCATGGGGAGTGGTGGGTGGATGGTTGGACTGGATGATCTCAGAGGGCTTTTCCAACCAGAATGATTCTATGAACTTATCCCCATGGTCCAGTATTTAAAGGGTGGCTGCAGAGAAGAAGGAGACTCCCTTTTTACAAGGAGTCCCATGGAAATGAGGAGAGGTAAAGGGTACAAGTTAGTCTTGGGGAGACTCCAGCTGAGGAATTCCAAGAGGAAAACTGTTCACCATGAGAACACTCAGCCACTGGAATCATCTCCCCAGGGAAGTGGTGGAGTCCTCAACATGAGACACGTTTAAGATTCAGCTGAACAGGGTGCTGGGCCAGCTTGTCTAGACCAGGCTTTGTCCACAAGAGGTTGGAGCAGATGATCCTCGAGGTCAGCTTCCAGCCTGGGACTGTATGATTTTGTGGAAGACTCTGGGCACATATTAGACATCAGTTTGAAAACAAGAAGGTGAAGGAAATTGAGCCATTCCCTGGGGACCTGGCTCTGCCATCTCCCAGCAATCCAGTCCTGCTGTTGATTTGAAGTAAAATGTAAGCAAGGAGCTTGTTCCAACCACCCCAGGAACAGAGCTGCCAGCTCCCAGCAGTCCATGCTGGAGAACAGGGCAGGAATGGGCACTTCACACTCATTAGGGAGGTGATAATTCCTGCAATCACAAAGAGATGATGGACCCATAACAGAGTGAAACTGCAGGATGAGAGGGGAGGAGAAGCTGATGAACTGCTCAGAAGCCACCAGCGTTTCACCTTGGCTATCCCAAGCTAAGCTGGCATCAGGGTTCACACATGCTGGGGTTGACGTTCCACCAGCTTCCTACATCCCCAGGCAGCTTATTCCCAAGACTGGCTATTGCCCTAAGCATCCAAGCAGCAATTCCACCACTGGGATCTGTTGCAGGAGGAGCCAAGATCAGGTTCTGATTTCTCCAAAGCAGCCCAAGTGTGCACAGGCAGTGAGAACAGGGGAAGGGCAACAGGAAAGGAAAAAAAGAAAGTTTGAGTGATGCCTTTGCCTTGTGACTAATGAACAGTTCAAGGAGGTCAACCCATTACAACTGAAACTGTTTAATTATTAATTATGCCCAATCTACCAGCAAAAGGACAGGTTCAGAATGTTTAATGGCTGGTAACTCCAACTGGACCCTCTCTTGGCATTTTGTTATTAGCACTTGTCAGCAAGGTGCTCAGGCATAAAGGAAAAAAGCACAGCAGCAGAAAATCTGAGCTAGCAGGAGGAGGGAGAGCTTGAAACTTCAAACACTGCTCCTAAGATTTCATTGATAGAGTGCCAAGGCTCTGGTACAAACCCTATGGACTTCCATGGAGTTAGGGGAAGTCACATTATCAAAATGAAGACCTGAGAATGAGAAGACTGAGACAATCTCCCCAGGAGCCCTCTCCTTTGAAGGCAGTGACAACATCAACATCTGTATCTTCTTTTTTGGTTTTTTTTTTCCTTCCCAGGTCTGAACAAAGGAAGACTGAATCACCTAACAGTGTCCAGAAGTCAACCAATCCTTTGCAACCTATGCAATAAGAGCCTGACTTACAGATCTGGCTGGCTGGGGCTCTGGGCAACCTAATCTAGTGGAAGGTGTCCCTGCCAGGCAGGGAGGTTGGAACTACATGATCTTTAAGGTCCCTTCCAACTCTGACCATTCTATGATCTGAATATTATCCTCACAGAATGGTTTGGGTTGGAAGGGACCTTGAAGATCATCTAGTTCCAACCCTCCTTGCTATGGGCAGGGACACCTTCCACATCTACATCTCAGACCTACTATTTGAAATGTCTCCTGATCTGTTTGCTCTCAGATCCTACTGAGGCTCAGGAAAATAAATAAAGTCCAGCAAAGCCACAGATAAATATGGATAAGGCACCTTTCCCCTCTTTCTCTCCAGCTGGGAGGTTTACCTGGACAAGCTCAAGAAGCAAATTCAACAGCTGCAGCTCTGAGTTGTATATTTTCTTTGGTAACACTCTTTTATGTCCATGAAATATGGGAGTAGTTCCTGCCTGGCAACACACACCAAAAGCACCCCATGCTTTCACACCACACCTGCAGAGAGGTTTTCCCCCAACAGACAATTTCTTGAGTGAAATATTTTCTCAAAGCAACTGAAAGTCTGAGATTTTACCACATCCTCTCTGAAGAAAAAGCTCACCATCTCCCTGGGACAGGAAAATCAGCCACCATCTACTCAAAACCTTCAAGGTGGAGATGCCAAAGCCCCCAGTCCAGTGTTACCATCACACCTGGGTTCCTCCTCCCTCTCCTGTTGAGGGCCAGCCTGAGGGCCAGCCCTGGTGCAGAATTGATGGCAGCCAGTCATCAACACATCCCCAGAAGCAAGCCAGGCTGTGAAGGGTTAAATTTTCCCATTCCCCACAGCTACTGCTCTTCTGCAATCCTCTCTCCTCAGTGTGAGCTGCTTGTGCAGAAGGAAATGCCATGGTCCTATGGCTCTATGGCCACAGGAGGGAAGTTAGCAGAACCTAGCAAACCAAACTCTAGTTCCTCTCTCCTCTGGGTTTCCCCAGCACACCCTGCCTGGGAAATTACCATCTCCTCTGGGCTGCTAATCCTATTCTGCAGCTTGCCAGGCATGCTGAAATGGCACTATTCAATAAAGAATGGGGGGCTTCCCAAAGCAGCACTGCTGCCTTATCACTTCAGCCCCAAACATCTCTAGGAGGAAAGAATTTTTATGCACTCCAGCTCCTCTTTTCCTTAAGTTTGCAAAGGATACAGAGGTTTTCAGATAGCAGCTGCATTTTACTTTGTAGCCAAGTAGTAGGTGGTTTGGTTTGGTTTTGTTTGGGGTTTTTTGTTGTTGTTTTTTTGGGTTTTTTTTTTCCTTTTTTTCCAGACCAACTTAAGTTTTAGAAGCACCAGCAACCCTGCCAGCTGCAATTACAGGTAATGAATGTACCAAGCTGCCCAGCACATCACAGGACTGTCCATGTTCACATCTCCCCTTACAACTTCCTTTGACAGCATCCCTTAAAACAATAAAAAACCCCCCCAAAACCTCAACAATAACAACAAAAAAAAATCCATTTCTAACCTTCTAGCCAATCTACTTCAAAACCCTTACACAAACCTAATGGCAGGTGATTTCCTACAAGTAACAAGTCTGCAGAAGACAGGGCTGGCTGGAGGTGGCTCAGAGGCCCAGACTTGAAAGCCTTTCTGGATTGTCCTCATCAAGCTCCCACCCCTAGCAGGAAGGTGAAGGATGATTACATCTCTGCACCAGGTCACTTCTTGCTCTTTTCTTCAGTAGCAGATGCCAAATGTGACAAATGATCCACAGGGGCATTTTGGTGTGAAGTTTTGTCTGCAGGGATTGGAGTGTCAGCAGTAAACTCATTTATTTCCAGATCTCTGGCTGGATGGGAAGCAAGGTCAAAAGGCCAGTGTTTTATCCACCAAAACACTCAGCCTACCTTTAACACCTCAAACCACCTGAGAAGCAGCTAGTCTCTCAGCAGCCCCACCTGCTCCCCAAGTTCTTCACATCATTTAGACTGAAGAAGAGGAGGCTCAGGGGAGACCTTATCTCTCTCTACAAGTACCTGAAAGGAGGCTGTGGCAAGGTGGGGCTTGGTCTCTTCTCCCAGCTTCCCAGTGAGAGGACAAGAGGAAATGACCTCAAGTTGCACCAGGGGAGGTTTAGATTGGGTAGTAGGAAAAAGTTCTCCCCAGAAAGAGGAGTTAGGCATTGGCCCAGGCTGCCCAGGGCAGGGGTGGAGTCACCATCCCTGGAGGGGTTTAAGAAGCAGAGAGATGTGGGACTTAGGGACATGGTTTAGTGGCATGGGGGTGACAGGTTGACAGCTGGACTTGATGATCTCAGAGCTCTTACCTAACCTTAAGGATTCTATGACCTCCACCTAAGCTCCATTCATACCAAGCACATGCAGACACCTCTGGTTAAACAAGTCAGGAGATACTTGGGGCTACTTGCTTGTCACTTCTGCAGCACATGCTACTCCAGGACATTTTTCAGAGCCCAGAAGAGGGAAGGAAAGCAGAGGAGGAGTGTAATTAACATCAGGAATAACCTACAGCATAGGACCTGACGTTTTCTGCCTTGTGCCAAGCTCTGTACTTGTTCTGCTGGCTCTCCAAAGGGCTCTGCAGAGAAGTGAACAGGTAGCTGCAAAAACAGGTTAATCCTTTCACTGGAACTGTAATTGCTTTCTCCCTAAAACAAACAGAAGATTTCTTTTTCCCCTCTCATTGCTGGTCTCTTGTCGATCATAAGCTAGCAGAGCACAGCAGTGTTTTGGGTAGCTACACACACATCTCAAATAGCTAAGGCACAGCAGCATGAAACCTCTACCTGTTCCCACCAAAGGGACTCAATTGAAAAACTAAAGCCATTTATTGTTCCCTTTTTTCCCTCTGTACACTCCCAATGCATTTTTATTGCTTTTTCATAAAACACTGCTGCAAATAATCAAGCATGACCATTGACATCCACAAGATTGAGTTTTAGGAACCATTAAATGAGCTTGCCCTCTTGGGAAGGTTCTTGCTCAGGTTGGTCTAAAGGTAATTATTCAGCAATTCCTACCTGTGGTTTTACCTTGTTCCTCTCTAAGTCTCTGAATCTCATACACTAGTAAGGTCACAATTTCTGTCTCAATAAAAGTATCCCCAAAAAACAACTCAGCCCCAGGCCAAACCACAGTGGCTTTCGGTGCACACGTGTGTCTAGATCCTCCTACCACCAACTGGGCTTGGATGGAAATCCTCCAAGCCCTGCCCATTTTCAGGGTTAAATATGTTCAATGCATTTAAATCAATACCTGAGAATCTAAAGAGAAATTCCTGAAGTAAAAAAACAAACCACCAAACCCCCCAATAAAGTCTTGTTTCATTCTGAAGCCTTTGGAGTTTTCTCCTTCATGTGGAGAACAGCAAAATGTAGGAGTGAGGCAAAGATCTTCCTTGTGTTGATTTGGTCAAGCTGAACAGCCTGTGAATGTTTAAGGCTATAAAGAAAGGGATAAATTTAACCAGGTGAAAAAAAGGAGAACACAAAAAGAAGGGAACAGAAACAAGCAGATGCATGCATTAAGTGCAACTTGTTTCTTCCATGGGAAAATCTGAACCTCTCCTGACACTGAAATGCTTCAGAGCTCTGCATCAACACTACCCTGGTGCTAACTGATGCAGCTAAATGTTCCTAGAGTATGGAGTTAAAACAAAAGAGGGCTTTGGTTTTGTGGGGTTTGTAAAGTCCTTGAGCTAGATTAAACTGCAGTCTTGTGAGACTGAGTATCTCTGTGGGGGCACTTAACAGGAATGCTCAAGAAACTCATGGAAAGCTTCTCACTACTTACTCATGAAGCTATCAGAGTAAGGAGTCATAAGGACAACTCATTGATCTTTTTTTTTTTGGCTTAATTTTCTGCCCCACTCATCCAAAGAGGCCAAATTTCAATGCTGCCTCCTATTTGCAAACACAGGATTTGCTCTTGGAAGTCTTCACCCCTCAAGCTTCTCATGGAACTGGAATAATGCACCAATTTAACTACAACTGCAAAAAAAAAACCCAAATAAAAAAAATCAAGTTCTCTCCCTAATTCAATACATTTAAAAAACCTAAAAAGAGCCAGAACCAACACCCAAATCACTATTACACTGAGGCAAGCTATGGGAGCCTTGAAACTACAATGAATCTATTTCAGGTACTGCAGAAGAAAGGGTTAGAAACCAGAGCTGAGGCACAACTACAGAGCTTGTGGCCACAACTGCTCCACTTACAGCCAAGCCTGGTTTATAGCAACCAGCCCAGGGGCTGGTAAGAATTGCTCTCCTAGAAGGGATACTCTGACCAAATAAAGGTCAAACAAAACAGCCCTAGAGAGCTTAAGGACAATTTAGAGGAGCTAAGTCAGGAGGGCTGTCTACTGGATGTATTCCACAGTGCAGGTTTTGTTCATCCAACCTTCTCCAGAGGCAGAGCAGAATCCCAGAATCCCAGTATGGTTGGGGTTGGAAGGGAGCTCTGGGGATCATCCAGTCCAACCCAGGATCACCCACAGCAGCTTGCCCAGGGTCACCTCCAGCTGCATTGGCAATCTCTCCACACAAGGAGACTCCACAGCCTCTCTACTAAGCCTGGGCCAGGGCTGTGGAACCTTCTCTAAGGCTGATCTACCACAGAGCAGATACCTCTAAAGTCCCAAATCCTGAGAGCAAAAGGATGGGAAGTTGACAGAGCTGCTGGCTTTGGTCTTCTGGGATCTTCACACACGAGGTGCCACCACTCAGGTGCTTTCCTGAGCCCTGGTCTGACCAGCAAGCAGGAAAAAGGACCTTTTTAGAAGGTTGTAGAAATACTGTATCTGGAATACACTGACTTTCCTACCCAATACATTTTGACATCAAGCTAACAGGGAAATAAGCAACTGCAGGCTGGAAGGCTCTTGAAAACCAATTCTACTTCTCAACCAACTGCAGGAACACAAAAACAGGCTATGAGCAGAGCTCTCACTTCCCTGAAAACCTAACCCCATCTTTTGCTGCAGTCACAGAGCCTAGTAACCCACTGCTTCCCAAACACAACACTGAGAGCACCTTCATTAACCTCTTCAACTGATGCATTAAAAGGAGAATGCAGGACTCTGAGCAAGGCTACAGCTCTCATAGCCTGCTTGGCAGTGGAATCTGACTTATGGAGTGACTCTTGCAGACAGCAGCAAAGAGAACACTTGACTGGACTAGGTAGCTTGTCTGGATTTGGACCAGGTAGGTTGTCTGGAACTGGACCAGGTAGGTTGTCTGGGAGGTTGCTGGAGATTTGGAGGCTGAGTAGGGAACAGTTAGGATTTCTTTTGTCAGCTAGAACAAAATAATCATGGGAGGCATCCTGAGACCATGAACAGCAAGAGAGGTGAAAGAACTCCTTTTACTTGCAATCTTCAGGTTTCAGAGTCAGCCCACTGTGTGTGGGAGGCCTGCATTTCTCCTCTGATGCATCATTTCTGGGGTCTGCAGCACTAATGGTGTTATCCTGGGGCTCTGTTGTTTCTAGTTCTAAATTATCATCTGGAACAGGCTCCAATGACAAAACCCTTTTGGTTCTAAATGCACCTTTTGAAGCAGAATCCCATCACTGAATAGGCTGCATTACCAATCCTTTGGCTGCCATCACCATGAAACACAGGACCACAGCTAGGCCACCTTCCAAGCCAGGCAATGGCTCCTGCTTCCAGCAGAACTCCATTCTCCTGTGTGTTGGGAGTGTTTCTGGAAAGCCTGCACACCCAACCAACCATGCATGTCCTTCCCACCAGGGAGTCATCTGCACCACAGAACATCTCAGGGAGTTGGAGACAGAGTAAGTTGAGTGCTAGAATATTAAATGGCTCAGATATTAAATGCTCTCAGAGAGCAGCAGCCTGCCTTTACCCTTGGCTGTGCTGCAGGATCAAGCACATTAACAACCAGGCTATCTTCATCCTTGGCCCAGAAGCAGGAGTCTTATCATGGAGGGAGATGCTGCCACGTTTAGGACCATTGCTTAAATGAGCCTGTCTTATTTGGGCTTGGAGCTGATTGCACTGGCAAATTTACCACATGTTAAAAAATAAAGGTTCTGGCAGGCATGCAGCCTATTCACACACTGCTCCAAACCAGGGAGATTTGGCCATTAAAAAATAATCCCAGAACCAAAGCCACTAACAGCCCAACAACATCACTGAACAAACAACAAACAAAACCAACCAACCCCCCCCCCTCAAAAAACCCCCAACCTCAATCCCTAAACAACAACTCATCAGGCAGAGTTTACTGTGATTTGAGAAGAACCACCATGCCTGACACAGGCTGGGTCAAATCACTTATTCATTCAGCTTCTCAAATCACTTACTCACTCTGCAGTATTCCTGCAAGGAAATTCAACTCCTACTAAATGAGCAAATAAGACTTTTTAAGGAGCCAAAGTGACCTGCTCTGGCTCAGATATTTCATTAAGAGTTATAAAACAAAGCAGTTCCCCAACATTTCACTACTGCAGAACATCTAAGAAATGCCACAGCCAGTTTTTGTTCCAGACTGCACCACCTGACAGGGAGTTTGAGAAGAGCCCAGGACACCTTGGGAACACAGAATCAACCTCTTCACTAGTTCTGTCATCAGGAAATCCTCTGAGCTCAGGATGATTCTGAACAACTAGAACATTAACTTTTGGCTTCCGTTATTATTCCTCTGGATAACTGTTGTCTTTTGGTGGAACACAGAACAGTTCTACAAAGCCCCAAGGGCTGCCCCTCTAAAAAACAACCATTCTAAAGAATCAAGGTCTTAATGTTACTTCTCTTTCAGCACTTTCCAAAACTTCTAGGATCTCCTGTCTCAGGCTCTGGAGCTTTTAGCTGCTCTGATCATCATTAAGGTAGCTGGGGAATTGTGCAGCAGGATCTGGGGGTTCCTGTGGGGATGGGCTGGTAGAGTGCTAAGGCAGGAGAGAGGCTCAGCTCCCACCTCCTGAGAGTTTTAGGACCTCCTGACAGCCAAGGGGAAAATTTGGCCCCAACTCATCAGTCTTACAACACCAAGCACTGCTAATCCTTAAAACTCATGGGAGCAACAACAGCTGTAGAGTTGCAGCTAGTCAAGAGACTTTCCCTCTCCAAAGGTCCTTGTGTGGAAGGAGGAGTATCTATCAGCCAAAGAGAAGCAGGTCCCTCTGCTACTCCCCAAGAGGCAAATCTTAACAGAAGACAAAGTGAGGAGGAAAAAAACCCAACAAAACAGACACAAGTCAAACACATTTTGCTTTCAGGTCTTTGTAGACAGGACAGGGCTGGGGGTGGCAGGAGGATCTGCTGAAGTCAATGCTACCCAGCAGCTAGAAGAGAATAACCCTCAACAGAAATGTTCTCCTAGACACTGTCATGGCAAGAATCTGCACTTCCAGGTGTGGCAACCACTATCTAAACACTATATATCTTCTTCAATGACCCCATAACAATACAGACATACTGAGCAAATAACCCATGAGAGCCAAT
>VWZX01005503.1:50516-66914 GCA_013399015.1 Galbula dea
CTATTACCTAGTTGCTCGCTGGTGAGGCTGGCTCCACGCTCCTCTCTTACCTCTGCCAGCAAACGCAACGTTGCAGTCGTACTCATCGAGTTCTGAGCAGCAAGGAACTTCTCTCTAGTTACATCAGGCATATTTTTAACCCCTCTTCAAGCTGTCTTGGTTACCTTCCCCAAGATCCCATTCCTGGGCAACCTCTGCCACTATAAACCAAAGCTACAGTGAGGACAACTTCCCAGTCGGTGCTTCTCCTTCCACGCACAGCTCATGAGGAAGGGAAGCAGCCAGTGTTACAGAGCCTTAAGGACAGGTTGACAAGTACTCAACATCAAATGGTTTTGACTTCTCCTTCACCCAGTGCTCCTGTTTCTCCCTCCCCTAACTGTCTGGTTTTGGTGTGCTACTGGGAGATGAGAAGTTTTGGAGATAGGACCTCAAAAGCTTGAGCATCTGCTGTGTGGTTACCCTGAGTGATGCTCAGAAAGCTCAGGGATCTGGAACTGTCACTGCCACCTTTTTAAGCATCCCCTGAAGAACTTCAAGGAGTCAAATGGTAGCAGTGATATGACTGAAAACCTTCCTTGGAAAGGAGGACACAAAAGGTGCAGTTTGCATTCTAGGAGTCCTGGGGAATGGTCCTCTCAGAAAAGTCACTTCAAGCTTTTCATCCCTAAAGGGGCTCCCTCAGCCCTGCCAGAAGAATGTGAGTGAGCCCCCGACCTGCTCCTCGCTGGTCAGAAGGTTTTGCAAGCTTTGCATATGCAGCTGAAGTCAAGAAGGCCAACAGCATCCTGCCTTGGATCAGCACTAGTGTGGCAGAAGGAGGAAGGCAGAGATTGTCCTCCTGGGCTGGGTGCTGGGGAGGCCACATCTCCAATCCTGGGGTCAGCTTTGGGGTCCTCACTCCAAGAAGGACATGGAGGTGCTGGAGTGTGGCCAGAGAAGGGCAAGGAAGGTGGGGAAGGGTCTAGAGCACAAGTGTTGTGAGGAGCAGCTGAGGGAACTGGGCTTGGTTAGCCTGGAGAAGAGGAGGCTCAGGGGAGACCTTCTCACTCTCTGCAGCTCCCTGAGAGGAGGCTGGAGCCAGGTGGGCTTGGGCTCTTCTCCCAAGGAACAAGTGATAGGGCAAGAGGAAATGGTCTCATGTTGTTCCAGGGGAGGTTTAGGTTGGCCATGAGCAACTCTTTCTTCCCCAAAAGGGTTGTCAAGGCCTGGCCCAGGCTGCCCAGGGCAGTGGTGGAGTCACCATCATCCCTGGAGGGTTTGAAAGCTCTGGAGCTGTGGTGCTGAGGGCCATGGGTTAGTGGTGCCCTGGCAGTGCTGGTTAATGGTTGGACTCCATGATCTGAAAGATCTCTACCAGCCAAACCAATGCCATGATTCTATGAAATCTGTGAATCTGCACAATTCCATCAATCAGCTATCTGATGTTTTTGAACCTCTGTTTGCTGTGTTTTTACTTACTGCCTGTGACAGCTGATAATCTGAAGGAGCAGGAGAAATCAGAAATCAATCTCTCCCATTAACACTCTGTTTTTGAGGTCACAAAACACCAGTGGCACCTGGACAAGCTTCTCCAGAAAGCACAGCCTGCAAACAGCATGTTTGAGTTTTGTTTAGGTTGGTTAAACCAGTGCAGAAGTTTGCCTCCTGCTCCATCTACTCTTTAATGAATGCCTCTGGTTATGAAAAGCAACTTTTGACAGCTCATCAGCTTCTATTTCTGTCTCCATGGAGATCCTTTGGATGGGAAGTGGCTGAGAAGACCTCTACCATCCCTTTCCCATTCCATTCACCAGCACAATCAAGGCAGCTCGAATGAAGGCACCTTGGGTAGCTTGGAGGAGTCACTAGCTCCAGCTTTCATTTTCCCTTTTACTCTCTGGAATTAGGACTTGCCCTGGAGCTCTTGTTTGAGAGATTTGCAGGTGACCCAGGGTTAGAGCTTCCCATATCAGTTAACAAATTTTCTCTTTACATATCTACTGCTTTTCAAGGCAGTGATAGCTTTTTTCTTCCTGTTAACAGAAAAATACATCCACCACCAAATCACACAGTGAGGACTTGGAAGGAAGGCTGCAGAGGAAAATGTTTCTTTTCCTAATCCAGGAAACTGTGGATTTTAGAAGTCTTATTTTTCATCTTTACAAATGAGGATTCAGCAGAAAGGACAAACATCATCTCCAGATGGAAGGTGAAGGGGCTGGAGGGGAAGGCATATGAGGAAAGGCTGAAATCACTTGGGCTGCTCAGCCTGGAGAAGAGGAGGCTGAGGGGAGACCTCACTGCAGTTGAGAACTTCCTCAGCAGAGAGGAAGGAGGTGCAGGAGCTGATCTCTTCTCTCTGGTGACAGGGGAATGGCATGAAGCTGTGCCAGGGGAGGGGCAGGTTGGATATTAGGAAGAGGTTCTTCACCCAGAGAGTGGTGGAGCCTTGGAACAGGGATGCAGTCATGGCACCAACTCTCCTGGAATTCCAGAAGCATTTGGCCTATGCTCTTAGACACATGGGGTGACTTTGGGCTTGTCCTGTGCAGAGACAGAAGCTGGACTTGATGATCCTTCTGGGTCCCTTCCAACATCTCCTACTGCCAAATGACCAATACACACTTGCTTTATCTCTGCCCTGATGGAAATGGAACAAGAATACCTAAGTGTTTCCATGTGGGCATCACCACCACTCCTACTCCATCCTACTCTTCCCCTGGACTGGAAGCATGATCTTCAGACCTATTTGACAAATTCTTGCCAATTTGAAACTGGTTTTACTTCTGAAAGCAATCAAAGGACCAAAGCAGCATGACAGACACCCCCCAACCCCATTTGTTCCTAGCCACCCCTCCCCACACCCTTCTGTGGAGTTTGCCAATGGCAAACCTCAATCACTGTCACAAAATACAGTACCAGAGGAAAAAAAAAAATAAAGGAATAAAAACTATGTAAAAAAAATAGACAATTCACAACAACCTTAATATTAAATATATTCTTACATTGATATTATGCTGGCTTTCCCAGAGGTCTCCAAACAAATTTCTATCCAGAGCTGATTTCATCCACCATTGAACTGCAGCCACTTCTCCCAAAAAGCTCTCTACTAAACTCTGGTAACACAACTCAACAAAGTGGCCATGAAAAACCAGACACTGCTGAATGATGGAGGTAGCCTAAGAAGCCACCCATAACCACTGGCACTGGAGCAGGACCAGACTGCTCATGGTAACCTTCCTCAGGCAGCAGCAACCTGGGACAAGCAAGTCTTAGCAAAGCTCAGGTTAAGACCTTGTTTTAAGCATCACTAAAAAGTCCAAGGAGAACAAAAGGTGGTCAGCCAGAAGGCAAATAAAGGAACAGGGTTTGGTTCTAAGCAGTTCTAGGTTCGTGTCAGCCATGTCTCTCAAGAGATCACAACTCAGCAGGAGTAACATCACGAGGCTACCAAAAAAAAGCTCCCCAAAAGCACAAACATCATAGTGGGATGCCCATGGAGAAGGACAGCCTGAAGGCACACAAGGTTATTCTGACTCACTGGAGTGCTGTGTCTAAGCCTGGGCACCCCCAGAGAGCTGGGGGCCAGCTAAGTTCCAAGAAAACCCACAAGGACAACCAGAAAGTTAGACCAAAAGAACTGGGGTTCAGGCTGAAGGCAAAGCAAGGACCACATAACCACCAACCCTCCTGCATCTCTGCTCCATGGGCATTACACACACCACTACCACAACCTCTCTAATCTTCAAGCAGAGGAAAAAAATCACTGAAGAGAGCCTCTGATACCACAAGTTTTGAAGAGCAGCAGCTGACTATCCATCAGGATTGTCCTTCCTCATAAGCACACCACTGAAAGTACCTTAGAGCTTGAGAACCAGGTCAGAATGGCAATTGCTAAAACCTGTCACTGGAAACCAGCTAGAAAAATCTGGAGCTTTCTCCCAAATGCTGCAAAATCAACTGTGATGGCTACAGATGACACAGTCCTAGGGACATCTGAAAGGAAATAACCCAAAGCAACAGAAATCTGACTGTATGAGTGGAGTCTCCTAACTGAAGTGAGGTGTTGAGGAGGCTGAGGTACCACAGCATCCCATGAACATCCTTCTCTATGCCATCTGACTGCCCACTGCAAGTGGTGATGTGCTCTCATGAGTTAAACCCACAGTTCCATGGGGCTGCCTAAAGAGCAGCTGCTGTGGAAGGGAAACACTTGCCTAGACCTCAAAATAATTCCCTCCTACTCTGGCCTTTGAGGCTCCTGACTACTCTGAGCAACCACCACCCAGCAGAGGAGGAGAAGATGGTCATGTGTGCTGTGATGGAAACACAGCCCTCAGCCTCTGGCACTACCAGCCCATGAACTTAGGGAACAGCAAACACTGGGACCCTTCCAACCATCTGCAGAAGTGGCTCACAACCTCACAGAGCCCTGAGGAGCAGCTACTCTCACTCCTCAAACAGGCTGAGAGCCACAGTTCATTTCTGAGCTCTTCCAGCTAAACCCTTGGTAAGGAAAGGGGCAAAACAGAGCAGGGATCTGCTGCAGCCTTGTCTCTGCCTATCTCCAGTTCCTGGGGGACTTGGGAGGAACCATGCCCCCTCCTCACCCCAGAGGGTGCTCAGAGCACAGAAGATGCACATTTTCCAGCAAATCCAGTATCTGCTGACAGGCTGCAAATGGCCACCTAAACCCAACCCCATCAAATCAATCCTCCTACCATCAGCTTTCTTCTGAGGGAGCTGACCTCCCTGGTTGAAGTTTTCATTCAGCCAAGAGCATCCAGTGTGGGAACTGGAAGTGGGAGGGACATTTCCTTCCAAGCACTCCAGGAACATCTCCCACTCCACAGAAGCACCAACTCATGCAGGAGGTCTTCACCTAGCTGCAAAACCCAAAAGCCTCTCTGAAGAGATCTGAGTGTTTCCTCCTGGAGGGTTGGTTTTGCCCCTTCTGGTTAGCAAACATCATCTCAGGATCGAGCTCAACCAAAAAGGTCTTGGCACAGCTGGTCCTGTGCTGGGAGGACAAGACAACCACTGCATGGAGCAACAGAAGGGTTAAGTTTACTCCTTTTCTTATCTGATGAAGGTTGGGCAAGGTGAGAGCCCCATAACTAACTGGGAAAACACCAACTTCCATCCTGACCACAAAGAGGCACCCATGGGGCACTAGCAGGAGCAGTTCCTCTTCCCAATGGAGCTTCTCAGAGGCTGGAAGCTGATGGCAGGGTGACCTGGGATGAGGTCTTCCAGAGCATAGAACATGTCCTGGAATGCCAGTTCCAAAGCACAGCCTAACCCTGGGCCCTCAGACTGCCTGCAACTCTCAGGGTTAGGGAGCAAAACAAATCCATCAGTCTGTCAAGACTAAGCTAATAATCCACTCTTAAAAGCATGCTATAAAAATCAGGATTTACCAGCAGTTCTCTACATGGAGTTCTCTACATTTCCAAGCTGGAGCATATTAGTCAAACATCAATTTTAGATCTAAAACAAATAAAATAAACCAAACACAAAGATTACAATGAAAACACTGGAAATTTGTCTTTCCACTTCCTATTTCTAACAGATTATTTCTTGGGTTTGCTAAAATCTCTCCATCTGCAAGAAAGACTAAACTAAGCTGGAATTTCACAGGGAGACAAATCCAATTTTAAGTTCCAACTTATTTCTGACTAAGGAATAAAACCTAAGAAAGGCAAATATGTCTCAAGTCTATTATCTCCCAAATGATAGATGTAGTGAAACCTATGGCACCCAAATTGGGAAGAGTTTAAAATAATAGCAGACAACTTAAAATGCTGTCAGTGCCTTCTGGAATATATGATAAAGGCAACAAGATCTGCACAAATCTATCATATTTAAGATCTTACACACTAATTTCATTCACTGTTTTGGCATTAGCATTTGAGCAGTGTTTAATGGCTTTGAAATGCTTGGATATAATGATCTATTTGGCAGAAAAAAAACCCCCTCAAACAAACAAACAACAAACCCAACAGATTTCTTACTAGGAAACATGTAGTAACCAAGCCTCAATTTCTTCTCACCAAAAAGGAATGAATGCTTAAAAGATGCTTCTGTCAATTGGAAAAATAACAGTAAAAGAGCTACTTTCCATGCCAAGTTAAACTAAATATATTTTAGCTTGACAACCTGCTTCCATTTAAATGAAACCAGGCCAAAGCTGGTCAATAGTATGGATTACACAGAACAAAAAAAAACCCAAACCCCAACAAACAAACCAAAAAAGAATCATCTTTTTTTTTTTTTTGCATGCTAATGCAGGGCTCAGAAAGCAGCAACTTCATTTAGCAAAGTAAGACAGAGCAAAGAAATCCAGCTGGTTGAAAAGGGGAGAGCTTGGAGCTTGCACAGGGGCTTTCTGTGCCCTAGAATCCAATATTCCTTGCAGAAAATCACAGCAAGGGGAGAAGGAGGAAAGGAGAAAACCAAAATCTTGGTGGTTGGGGGGGAAGGAAAAAAGCAAACAACAAAAACAAGCAAACAACCCCCCCAATAAATCAAATCAAATCATAATATTAGCATCAAATCACCATAAAACCCACGAGAAGCAAACCCAAAACCCCACAAACCACCCAAACAGCAACAAAATCAACCCACACCCCCCCCCACCCCCCCCCAAAAACCAAAAAAACAAAAAATAAGGAACTAGCTAGCTAAATGAATAAATCTGCCCAATCTTTTCCTGCTGGAAGCTGTGTCCCAAAGCTGCTGCAAGGCTGCATTGTCCCCTGCTCTCCCTGGAGGGCTCTGCTCCAGCTGAGGATCTGGCCCAGGATTCGGAGCAGATTCCGCAGCCTCTCGCCGATGCTTTTTGGGCTGTGCTGAGGGTTTGGGAAAAGTCCAAACCTTTTCACTCACAGGAGGAGCAAAAACAAAACCAAAACCAAAACCAACCTTTTATTTTTTTTAGTTTATCACTGAGGATTTCATTTTTAGGGTTTGGTTTTGGGTTTTTGTTGGTTTTTTTTTTTGCCTGGCTGTTTTCTTCTAGAGCAAAGCAATGGCAAGTCTACAGCTAGTGCTTTCTTGGGCTGTAAAATCTCCTCTTATCCACTCCTGTGTCCTTTGCAGTGGGATTTAAAGATGCCTCTTGCTGGAGAGCAGTAATATGTCATCATTTTGTTGAACTAACAGCTCTGACACTCCTGGCTCCCTGAGTTAGAGGCACCAGTGCTCTGTGCTCACGCTGCTGGGGAAACAGCGGAGAGAATAAAATAAACACACTAAAAAAAAAATGAAACAGGAAGGGGAAAAATCAAATTATAAACTCTTCACTCATTATTTACTGTGCTGCAAAAAGAGAGGCTTTATAGCAAAAAAAAAAAAAAAAAAAAAAAGGGGCTGAAATGAAGATCTCAGAGTCCTTAAATGAAGGTCTCTCCCGGAACCCTTAAATGAAGGTCTCTCCCAGAGCCTTTAAATGAAGGTCTCTCCCAGAGCCCTTAAATGAAGGTCTCCCTTACTTTCCCTACATTTTGAACTGCCTCCTTTGAATCTGTGCCTTCTCTGTTTTAACAAATATCATCTTTGCATTCATCATCTTCCCTGTCTTTTTGATCTCTTGGTTTGTTTTTTTTTTTTTCCCCCCTCTTCTCCTTCAGTCCTTTATTTGAAACAGATTTTTAACAGATAATCTGGATGGTTATAACAATATCTTGCTTGCATTTCATCCAAATAATTCTTAAAAACAGCTTAAAAAGCCGTTTGGAATAACATCAAGCTCTCCATCAATCAAAGGGGAGGCAAAAATTCCGCTGGCGGTTGTATAAACATCAGCTCCAAGTCTGATGTCTTCAAGGATTTCAGAGTGAACCATAAAAAACTCCATTAACTTCTGACAAAGAATGCAAATTAATCACAACATGGGGTGAAATGAAAATTAAAGGCTCTTTTCTAATCAATGACAAGGCAGGATGAAATATTCCTTCCTCTCTGCGGTCGGGCTGCCGGGGCTGCTGCTGCTGCTGCTGCTCGCGCTCTCCCCGGAGCCGAGCGCCAACGGAAGGTGTGAGGAGAAAGCTTCAACCTGGAGGAGCTGCTTAGTCCTTCCCATCCCTCCAGCCAGCTGCTCAGCCCCAATCTCAGGTGTATCCCATTTGTTATTCCCCACTCTCCTGGTCTTAAACCAAAAAAAAATAAACCAGAATGAACAGAAGAACCCAATAAAATAATCCTAAAGTAATTAAAAAGAAACCAAGAGATAATAAAGCAATAAACAGCAAAACATTATTAATAAGAAGAAGGATAATAACAATAAATCCTAGCTGCTAATAAATAATCAAATAATAAAAAGGCTGGCAGAGACAGATGCAGCAGGAACCTTAAATGACAAGTTTTGGCCTCCGGAAGTGCGATCGCTACAGCAAAATCTAGTACAGCCTCCAGGTGAAATGTCTGGAGCTCCATATGGAGCAGGGAAAATTAACAACAAGATGAAAATCGCTGGAGCAGCAGGAGGCTGAATTTCACCAAAAAGAAAAGAAAGAAAAAAAAAAAAAAGGGGAAAAAAATAGGGGAAAAAAAAATTTAAAGATGAGGAAAGAGAAGTAATAAATTAATGGGGTGTGAAAACATTCAAAGCTTTACAATACCAGGGGCAGTATTTGCTCAGATTTTGGGGGGGAGGGGGGGGTGAGGTGGAAAGAGGAATAGGGGACAGGGTTTTTATTTAGTTAGTTAGTCATTTGGGGTGGATTTTTATTGTTTCTTTTCTTTTCAACTTCAGGTCATCTTCATGTAATGAAAGATGCCAAAGAAGGAAAAGATTTCTCTAAATGCATAAGTATCTTAAATCTAGTGGCTCTGATCCACACCTCCCCAGAGCTGAGGAAACCCCCAGCAGCTGAGCACCACCTATTCCTTTGGAATGGTTCCCTAAGGGATGTGGGGTGTCCTTTTAAGATCCAGCTCTGGATAAAGTTTGACTGCAAGCTGAGAATCTTTAGTGGCCAATTGTTTTCAGTTCTCCTCAGCTGGATTATCATGAAGGAAGTCACTGTCCCCACCCTGGCTTCCCCCCAGTATACTGCATCTGAACCTCCAGGATGAACTGGCCATCCAGGTTAATTATTTAAATTGATTTAAATTAACCTTAAATTTGAGTAAACAAACTGGGAGGTGCCTTTTCATTTCACTTTTTCACCTATTGTTTATTTTAGGGTTTGTTTTGTTCACACTTGTTTCTGCACAGACATAGCAAACCAGCAGCACACATGGTAAGGTTAAACTTTGAGAAGATAGCTGAAACTTCTTTTCCTTTCCTCAGTTACCTAAAGCCTGGATGAACTCTGGACTAGAAGCTGGGCTTGGTTTAAATGTTCAGGTAGTAAAGAACTTCCTTGCCAACAGTCATTTTGCTGTGTGTGTGAGTCCATGCATCACTCTGATCAGTTTTAATAGAGCTATGCAAACCCAGCAAGGGGAAGAACAGACCTTTAAGTGTTGGTATCTACAGAAAATCCTCCTGCTCCCAAAGAGCTTTCCATTAAAGAAGATTTCTGCATAAATCCATCTTTTCCATTACAGCAAACAACAGCACACTGCAACCCCATGCCAGGAAAATGAACAACAGAAATAAAGATCCCACCACAGCTTCAGCAATTGATTACATCTTAAGGATGAGGGTTCCCTGTGCCAAGTTTTTAGAGTGGAAAAGTCTGTCCTGCTCACTATTACCTGTTATTTTCTTGTTCAGACCACTGCTTTTGGTAGGTTAGGATTAATTAGGGGAGATGAAGTTAGCTGCATATCAAGAGAAAAGGAATTTCCAGCGACTCTGAACACATCCATAAGCAACTCTGCTTACAGGAGCAGTTGCTCCCTCACTTCAGTGCTTTCCAGGTAAGGCTTAATTCTGAACAAAAGATTAAATAATGACACTGTGAGGAGTTAGTGTTAGCAAGATAAATACTTAGAAAGGAGGTGGAAAAGGAGAAGTGGTGAGTTCAATGCTGACAATATTCTACTAAAGGCCAGCAAAAAATAAAGTAAAATAAAATAAATCATCCTTCAGCCTTGCTAGCATATTGCAGGAGTCCTGAATATCCACACTGCAATGATTCCCCCTATAAATCTTATTCATTTAAGCTGAATTTACACAGACCCCATTTGTCTGTGTCTGGAGAGAAAAAGGAAAATAATAATAATCCTATTTTTTTCCAGCTACAGCTGGAGACAAACATTCATTTCAGGTGTTCTCAAACACATCCCCATGCTTCCCATTTTCAGAGAGAAGCAACTTCAAGTTATTTAGGGACAAATATTGCAACAGACATTTGAGTAGCTTCCTTCATTTGAATAAATCCATGGAAGTACAGAGGATTTACTCAGGTGAGTGGCTGCAGAATCAGGCCCTTCCAAAGGGTGATAAATAGATATTTAGACAGTAGGAAAAAAAAAACCCCTGTTAATTATCCCCTACTCAGAGAGGGCTTCTGAGGGTTCTTGTGACAAGCTAAGTAAGCACATGCCTAAAATACATATTCTGCACATAAAAATCCTTATAAAAAGCAGTTGCTGGAAAAGCTTAATAGCTCCATTTTCAAGTTTCACCTCCTCAACTATTTTACATTAAAAATATATATATATACACACACACACACACACAATTTCATGGGCTACTGACTTGCCAAAGATTCCTTCCCAAACCAGAACTGCTTTTTTTAATTGGAAGAGCAAAAAATGGATCTTAAACCAGCAATCAAATGCTGAAAACAGAGTGTTTTTTTTTTTGTCTGGGATCATAGAGAATGTAGATGCTCTGAACTTCCCTTCCTGAGCTCCAACATGTCTGTGGTGGGGAAGGGATCCCAAAGCAGAGCCCACACCCCCTTTGGAGATCAGGAGAGGAGCCAGGAGCGAGCACCTCAACGCACAGAGGCCACTCCAACACCAGAGCTGCTTAATTCAATCCTCTCTTTGAAGGAGAGGAACCTTTTGAAAGATGGCTAAAAAATATGGCAAGTAGCTTCTGCTACAGCTCCCTCAGCCTGTAATCCTTTTCCAGAGGAGGTGAGGAAGTGGGAAAAGCAGGTTTCTCCATGTGCCAAAGCTCTGTGAGTCCATCAAAGTGTCAGGAGAATTTGCTTCAAACAGCTTCTAAAAATGGGAGAGGGAATGAGTCCCAGCCTATTATTCAATAACCATGTTTGTGAGGCATCTGCATAATCTAACCATGCATAAATTAGTATGTGTATTACAACAGTTATTTGCATAATAATAGCAAGTTAATAGATGCTTAAAGAGCACAGACCAACACCACCTTTAAATCAGACATGCCTCCAGGCACTCTGATCCGTACAGACCAAGATGCAGAAAACAGCCTTCATAAAACATAGGAAAACATAAAACCCACATTCAAATAATTCATCTCAGTCCCTGGACACTTCACTTTTTCCCCCTCCCCTCCCAGGAAAGAATAATTTGAGCAACTACAGCATAGTTTGTTAGGATGAATTTGAACATCCATCTTGCCACAAGGAATCAAAGGAATCATCCAAGCTATTTCTGGATTGTTTTGTTCACAGCCTCATGGCTTCTTTTTCTTTTTATCCTCAAGCATCTAGACAAAGTAGAGTATTAGGTGGTAATGCAGAACTCAGCACTGGCCTCCCCATTAGCACTGAAGGTGGACATTGTTTTACTACCAATTTCCATGAAGCTGAGTTAGTGGGAAGTTACAAGAATGCCAGTATCTAAATAAAATATCAATATCAGGTCCTCTTAAAAGGGAAAGCTCAGTTTTCTCTTAATTATTCCATTCAGATGATGGTTTGGATTTGGGAAGATTTTAGACCATTGTACCCCTAAGCAAAATTGGAATATTAAGATATAAAAAGGAACTGTACCACTGTTGCCTTAATTTTGTAGCTCTCTGCTTCAAAAGCAGTGCTGGACATTATTCCAAGATGATTTTGTAACCTCACCACAAAACAATCATTAGCATCACCAGAAATTTCCATTGTCTCCATAGAGAAAAAAAAAAACAAACAAATCTAGAGTTTGGAGAAGAGAAAAAGAGTTAAAAAAAATTTAAATAAATAAAAAATGAAGAGAGCTTTCTAAATGACTCCTTCCAGATCCCACTTTTCAATTTAACAGGACAGGTTTATTTGTATGTGGCTCAAATGTTCACAATTGCTCTCTGCACCTTCATACATAGGAATGAATGTCACAGTGGCAACCAGCAGTAATGAACAATCTTACCTGAGGATATGGAAACCTCCCAAGAGCAAGCTGGGAAAGGAAATAATATTTGTCTAGTTATATAGATTTGCATGGAGGGCACATTTCCTTAAAGAGAGAAAAGTACTCAACTCTTTCCTATTGTGTGCACTGGAAAGTGGCAGCCAAAAGAACTCAGAAAACACACCAAGAGCTGTATTTAGAATGGAGTTGTTCACAGCCATTACTCCTTGGTCTACCTCTCTGAATATCTCTGGTATTGCTCTTTTTGTCTGTAACCACTCAGTGAAGCTGTTTTGATGCCCAACTTCCTGAGGATTCTCTAAATGAAACCAGTTCAGCCTCAAGAGTGAGGCCAATGACACTGACCTTTACTGGTAATTATCTGCAGGTAGTGTAGAGCATGCACTGAACTCCCACAGTCCTTCCTTAACTGGCTCAGGCTAAAATCTGGGTTACACAGCTCAGGTTTTTGCTTCCCCAGTGGTGCCAAACCCAGCCAGGAACCTGTGAGAGGGATCTGAAGAGAGATCATGGCACCCACAGGAAGATCCTTCCTCCTACCTTCAGATTCACCTTCAGTTGCACACATCAGCTGGATTTGTTGCCCATGCAGGTTTCTAAGCCCACTGATGCCTTCCTAGAGTATCTGCTAGTATCAGTGTCAGATCCAACAACAGTATCACTGTTGCCATAATTTCACAGCTAAGTTCTGCATACTTTAGGTTTTCTGACTTGGTATCTGAACCTTGGAAAGAATTTCAGCAAAACACAACGAGTTTGAGTTAGTTTGCCTACTATTCAGTGAAGGACAAGGGTGGGCTTCTTTGGACTCCTCCAAAAGGGCACTCAGAGCAGCTCTGTTCTAACCTGCTTCCTGGAGAATCACAGCATATGAAGGGGTTGGAAGGGACCCTCTGGAGATCATCTAGTCCAACCCCTCTGCTAAAGCAGGGTCATCCAGAGTAGGTTGCAAAGGATGGTGTCCAGCTGAGTTTGGAATGTCTCCACAGAAGGAGACTCCACCACCCTCAAAGTAAAGAGGTTCCTCCTGATGTTTAGCTGGAACTTCCTATGATCCAGCTGGTGCCTGTCCCCTCTTGTCCTGTCCCTGGTCACCACTGAAAAAAGAGCCCCAGCCAGATGAGCTTCTCTACACTCTGAACAACCTTTGTGAATTCTTCCCCTTCCCAACCTTCAGAAGGAGGTTGACCACCAAAAGCAATGGATGCACTACTAACAGCCACCTGTCTGCACCAGAAACTAGGCACATTCACATCAGGCTGAGCAAAAGCACCAGGGAAGAAGGTCAAAGTCCTCATGCCATGTACTGCAAAGGCTAAACCACATGTCACTGCTGGGTGATAGCTGTTTCACAGCACCAGTATCACCACTGATATTTGAGCTCCTCAGTGCTGTGGTTACTTGACCTGGGCCAGATTGCAGCTGAGGCTAACCTATGATGAAATTTCAGCCTGGCTGGCAGCACAGAACTGTCCTAGGCATGAACAATAAGGCACAGGACAGAGCTGTGGAAGGGTAGGGAAATGCTGGGGCAAAGACCAGCAGACATACTCCAGTCTCACTGGCTCAGGAGAAAGGTCATGAGAAGGTTAAGAAGCAGCAGCTGGGTGGAAGCAAGTAGGAAGCAGCAGAGCTGGTGTCCTCTCTGCAGTTCCAGCTGCTGTCCAAACCTGGAGCCATCTGGCTGTCAGCCTTAGCAAATACAGTGAACTCCTCCCAGATCTTCAGAGGAAAGGCACTACAAAAGCAGAGTAGGTCTTGAAGGCATGCATGAGAAACCCACAGAGATGGAAGAGTTTATTCTGGTGACTACTCTTAAAAGAAGCTTTTGCAATCCTGAGATAGGATTTGTCCTGAAAACCTACAGACAGGTCAGGAAGGTTCTAAAGGACCTACTGGGTTTGCACAGTGCCTGTGAACACTTACTGCACATCTATACCCCCCCATGCATCACTCCACAATCACCCTGAACTCCCCTACACATCTCTTCAGTGGGAGCTTCCATAACAACTGAGGAGGAAGACTGGTTCTGCTGGGTCAGTTTGGTGTTGGCCAAGGACTCTTACTACCAGTAACATAGGCTGTTTTTCTTGAGATGTTTCTACTGTGCCACTCTTCACCCTGAAAGCTCTCCAGGCAGCACAGTCCCTCTCTGATGGCAGGCTTTGAACTACACTGCTAAAGAGTCAAGCAAAGACCCTAGGCTTTGTGTCAGACTCAGTCCCTAAGGACCAGGAGCTACTAAAACATACCCTTTTTCATCTCCTTTTGAGAAGGTCACCCTTAACTTCCAAGAAGCTGCTCCAGATCCTAAGAAGTGCTGCTGCTGTGACAGCCTAGACATAAACCTATAAATGCCAAACACTCTTCCATGACTAGAAGAAATCCTGATTTTTCCCAAGGACTGCTGACTTCAGAACAGTCAGAGCAGCTACAGCCTGGTAGGAATGGAAGAGTTATCCCACTAGAGAACAAGATGATGATTTTGGCTATGCACAGGGCATCATTCTGCAGGAAAACTGCTTAAATCATCAAGGCAGTCCTTGATGATGCCTACAAACTATTTCCCTTCTCCCCAATGACTCCTCTCCCTGACCACCACATGCCTCAGCAAGAGCTCCAAGGGCAGCAGAGTAACTGGGGAAAGAGCAGTTTTCTGCCAGATGTAAGTACACAAGGTGTATAAATAAGCTTGGAAGAATTCAAAATCATAGAACCACTCTGGTTAGAAAAGCCCTCTGAGATCATCCAGTCCAGCACTGCCATGCTCCCCACTAACCATGGCCCCAGGGACCACATCTACAGGGTTTTTGACTGCTTTCAGGGACTACCTAGGCATACTGCTGAAAGATTGAGCCTCAAGGAACAAATCCAGAGCTGAAGGAGAAGTCATTATCATTCTGATTCCATAGAAATGCATCAGGACCAAGTTCTTTGGGGGCTGTTAGAAACCCTTCACTTCTTCACATTGAGAGTAGCAGAGCCCTGGCCCAGGCTGCCCAGAGAGGTTATGGAGTCTCCACCTCAGGAGACATTCCAACCTCACCTGGACACCATCCTGTGCAACCTGCTGGTGGTGAAGCTGCTTTAGCAGGGGGGTTGGACTGGATGATCTCCAGAGAGGTCCCTTCCAACCCCTAACCTTCTGGGATTCTCTCAGTGAAGCTGCTCCCTGCCTGAGAAGTGTGAAGCAACAGAGCCCCTGCGAGATGAGATGCCAGTGCTGCACCCTCCTGAACCATCACTCCATTTCATCTCGTCAGGGTTGTTTCCTCCCTGCAAGATTGTCAAGGTATTATAAATTAAGAAACTTAGCAAAGAGTATGTAATCTTCCCTGAAATAGCCTGCAGATATGTCACTGTACTAAATGTGTTTCAGATTTAATGAAGCTTTAATGTCCTTTTTAATTTTGCCTGTTTCCATATCACCAGGGGTCGAGCGAGGCAATCAGCACTCAAGAGGGTGGTTTGCTTTTAAAACTAGGGAAAAAACTCATTTGCTTATGAGTTGCACTGTATTTTCTTAATTAAATTTACTAAGTAAAATGGTTTAAGTTCAGCCAACCAATGACCTCTGTATGGAGATTTAGATTTATAAAGAGTGTCACAGCTAAAATCAAGGGGGGGGGAGGGAAAAAACAAACCCCACAACAACAACAAAACAACCCCCAAAAACCAAACAGATTAGGGCTTCACTCAAGGGATTTTCATACTTTCCAGGAATTCCTATCAACATTTGCAGCACAAGCCCAGTGCAGGACACACACAAAATAAAGTCAAATCCCACACTAAGACAGACACTAGCAAACCCAACATCTCTGCATTTGCCATGGTGGAACTCAAGAGCCTGCAGTTGTCTTTTGAAGGCATTACAGCAAACACCCCAATAATTCCCACTCACACTGGCTAGGATTGGGAACTGAGCAGTTCTGGGTATTCAGGAGGGGAGAAGGGAATGCTTCAGCTTGAAGGAGCTGGTTCTCATTTCCCTATGGATTCTCTCCCACTGCACAAGAGCTGTAAAATCCATCAGAAACAGAATCAGAGCAGGCCAGCAAGAAAGAAGTCAGAAAAACATCATCTTACACCACTTCACTGTAGTGCAGCCACATGTCTGTGCAGGGGATTTTCTTGGGGGTTGGGGGGGGGGGGGGGTTTTAACGCAAAACTCTGTATTTT